>JAVGWN010001513.1:0-12291 GCA_034552555.1 Semaprochilodus insignis | reverse complement strand
ACAGACACTACCGAAACAGTCATTACAGGTACAGACACTACAGAAACAGACACTACTGCAACAGTCATTACAGATACAGACACTACCACAACAGACACCACTGAAACAGACACTACCAAAACAGTCATTACAGGTACAGACACTACAGAAACAGTCACTAGCAAAACAGACACTACTGAAACAGACACTACAGATACAGACACTACCGCAACAGACACTACTGAAACAGTCATTACAGATACAGTTACTACCGAAATAGACACTAGCAAAACAGTCACTACCGAAAGGGACACCACCGAAACCGCCGCCACCAAAACAGACGTTACAGATACAGTCACTACCGAAACAGTCATTAGATACAGTCACTACCGAAACAGACCCTACCAAAACAGTCACTACCAAAACAAACACTACCGAAACAGACTGATACAGTCACTACCGAAACAGTCATTACAGATACAGACACTACCGAAACAGACACTACCGAAACAGACACTACCGAAACNTTGGTTAGAATGATGATTGTTTTGGTGAATGTTGAATCAGTGCTTTTAATACATGTGATCCACAGAACACAGAGCTGTTTGTGCTGTTGTGTCCGTCTCTCCTCTGGGCAGCAGCTGTGTGTCCGTCTGGCCTGGTTTCCTGAAACTTCCTTAGCTGGACATTCGCTCACTCGCGCTCGTTCCTCTCCGCTCTGCAGCTGCTCTCCTACAGGCTGCTGTAACAGAGATCGCACTTCTCTACGGAAAGAAGGTTTTTAATATAGAACATGCAGCGATTGAACAGCCTAATCACTTCTAGGATGGCTCCTATGGTATTTCCAGGTGGTTGCTATGGCATTTTAGCTGGTTGCCATGATATTGCTGTGGTGGCTGCAATGGTATCCTAGTTGGTTATCAAGATTTGCTGTGTGATATTTGCTATGGTATCCCAGATTGTGGTCAAAGTGTTGGTATGATTTACCCTGTGGTTGCTAAGGTATTGAATCCCAGGAGGTTGCTAGGTGGTTGCTAATGCACACCACATGGTTAATAGGATTTTGCTGGGTAGTTGATAGTGTTTTGCTAGGTGGTTGCAGTAGTAACCTGAGTGGTTGCCAAGGTGTTGCTATAGTGGTTGGTATGGTATCCCAGGTTGTGATCAAAATGTTGCAGTGGTGGTTGCTATGGTATACCAGTTGCTGTGTCATGTCAGGTGGTTTGTAGGTCGTTAGTTGGCTGCTACGGTGTTGCTATGTAGTTGTTATGGTATCCCAGGTGGTTGCTAGGATGTTGCGTTGTGGTTGCTAATGTGGTTGCTAGTTCTATCACCGTGAATGTAAGCTGGGTGGTCAGACTTTGGCACTCCATTCATTCCTACTGTGAACAGTCATTAAACAGCTGTACAAAACCTTCAGGATGAGTGGGCCATAATCACCGGGTGACTGCAGTAATTAATAATAATAATAATAATATAATATTTAACAAAGCAATATGACTGTTACCTTAATTACCATGTGCAGTGGGAGGAGCCTATTGTGGCCGAACATACAGCGGGATGATATGATGGTATATTATAGAGATACATTACATAGTGATGCTCTTCTCTGAGTACACGATGGGGACGGTCAGCACTCAAACAACAACTGCATGGGTCATAAAGACCTTATAAACAGATCCGGTCCTGAAATCTGATTGGCTGATTAATTGGAATTCTAGCCTCTGGAGTACGGATGTGTCTGAATCCCGATCGTCTGTACTATGCACTGTTTGGCTGCAGGAGCCAGTAGGAGTGCACTATGTAGGGAGCAGGGAGCTGCAATACACTATGTAGGGACAAGAGAGGTGTAGTGCACTATGTAGGGAGTAGGGAGGTGTAGTGCACTATGTAGGGAACAGGAAGGTATAGTGCACTATGTGAAAAGTAGGGACGTGTAGTGCACTATGTAGGGAGTATGGCGGTGTAGTGTACTATGTAGGGATTAGGGAGGTGTAGTGCACTATGTAGGGAGTATGGCGGTGTAGTGTACTATGTAGGGATTAGGGAGCTGCTGTGCACTATGTAGGGACAAGGGAGGTGTAGTGTACCATGTAGAGAACAGGAAGGTATAGTGCACTATGCGATGAGTAGGGAGGTGTAGTGCACTATGTATGGAGCATGGAGGTGTAGTGTACTATGTAATAAGTAGGGAGGTGTAGTGCACTATGTAGGGGACAGGAAGGTATAGTGCACTATGTAGGGATTATGGAGCTGCTGTGCACTATGTAGGGAGCAGAGAGCTGCAGTACACTATGTAGGGACAAGGGAGGGGTAGTGCACTATGTAAGGTGCAGGGAGCTGTAGTGCACTATGTAGAGTGCAGGGAGCTGCAGTGCACTATGTAGGTACAAGGGAGGAGTAGTGCACTGTGTAGGGAGCAGGAAGGTGTATTGCACTATGTAATAAGTAGGGAGGTGTCGTTCACTATGTAGACGGCAGGGAGGTGTAGTGTACTATGTAGGGAGCTGCTGTGCACTATGTAGGGAGCAGAGAGCTGCAGTATGTCCCCCAGGCATGGCGCGATGGCCAGCAGCTTCTTATATAAACTGGCTCTGCTCTTCTCTTCATTAAAGCGCTGTTTCACCAAACGCCACAGCCTGCCTTTGTTCCGCTGAGACAGAGAGACGAGGCATCTTTAGTCATTAGTGTGTGCCAGCGCAGGGCGGTGATGTAACGCAGCCTGGATGTTCGGCGTTGTAAGAATGCCCCCATTTCCCACCCTGCACAGTGGCACCCGGGGCACCATTCATGTGAAGTCTACCATGCTCATTACACCGTGCCAACCAGATCGGCCGCTCCTATGGCAGAGCCACCGTAATGACCCAATTCTGCTTGTTTACAGCGATGGTGGAGGGGGGCTGCGAACTCGGCACATTACCTCCTAACAATATAGACCAGAGTGCTGCTTTAAAGGGACTTGTAAAGTCGTGTGCTAAAGTTCGAGCAAATGACTCGATTTGTTGGTTTTCTGGGTGAAAGCGAGTTCACACGTTCTACTCCACAGATCATTAGTGCTCAATATACGTGTCTTTGCTGAGTTTAAAGGAGCGGTATGTAAGATTAAGGGGGCGGGGTCTATTACCACAAATGGAATATCATATACAGAACTGTGTTCTCATTAGTGCGTCATTACCTGTAACTAACAGTGTTCTGGTTACCTTAGAATGAGCCTTCCTATCTACATAGGCACTGCCACCGCCATGTTTCTACAGTAGCCCAGAACAGACACACCACACACTGGCTGTAGAGAGAGACCTTCATATAGCACCGGCTGGAAGACACAGATAGAAGTTGTTGACGTATTTGATTTACTCTCATCATCAGAACAACAGCTGCTCCCAGAAGGAGGTGTGGGATTGTAGGTGTGTTGGGAAGGAAGATAAAGGTGACCAGGATCAATAACTGATGATAAATTTAGACTGATATGATCAATATTTATTGAGCTACACATACAGAAGTCTGTCTCTCAGTATGGCGTCGGGCCGCCGTGTTTGCTAACCCAACACGCCAGACGTCTCGGCATGGAGCTGTAGAGGTTCCTAATGGTGTCCTGTGATAATCCATCCCATGCAGCTTGAATATCCTCACACAGTTCCTGCAGATGGTGCGGTAGGGGTGGAGGTGGAGGGACACCAGGCCTTCTGGACGTGTGACAACAAACCGTTCGTCTTGGTGCTGACCACGGTGCCTCCACACACGGATTCGTTGGTCGTCTCCACCAAGACTAAAGCGGGACTCGTCACTGAAGATGACCCGCTGCCGTTCTGAGTCACTCCATGACAGTCTGGTACGACACCATTGCAGTCTTTGGTGACGGTGACGAGGTGTTAAGGACAGTCGTGGTAACGGTCTGTGTACATGTAGTCCTGCGTGGTGCAGCCGTCTGCCAATGGTGCTGCACTAACAGGATGACTCATGGAGGACATCACTGCTCGCTGGATGTCTGTAATTTGTGCAACTTTTCTTTTGATGACTTTTCAGACACACATAGTTAGGCAGTTTAGGGAGCCAGCCTTGTGACCGGAGTAAGGCGATGAGCACGCTCCTGGGGGTTACGGCGTCTCCCTTTCACAATGCCATCCCATAATAGACTGCATTCATAAAGCACGCTGTGGAAGCGGTGGGTGAAATTTAGTCCGCCCCACTTATTACTGCCTAATAATACCTGTACCTTCCTGTAGCTCCAGGGCTGTGAAGCCTTTTCAGTGGACAAGTGAAAGGCACACAAGGAACTGTTCACCCGGCGCTGGAGCCAACAAAAATAAATAAATCAATTAATTAAATCATATAAAATATATACTTCAAATATACTCATCATCAACAGAACAGCTGCACCCAGAAGGAATCAACCAACACCGCGAGACATGCTAATGATTCAAGCACCAAAGACTGCAATGGTGTCGTGCCAGACTGTCATGGAGTGACTCAGAATGGCAGCAGGTCATCTTCAATGACGAGTCTGTAAGGGTGTTGCCTCCAAAGAAGCCACCCTGTAAGTGTGTTGCCTCTAAGGAACCCATCCTGTAAGGGTGTTGCCTCCAAAGAACCCACCCTGTAAGGGTGTTGCCTCCAAAGAAGCCACCCTGTAAGGGAGTTGCCTCCAAGGAACCCACCCTGTAAGTGTGTTGCCTCCAAGGAACCCACCCTGTAAGGGTGTTGCCTCTAAGGACCCCACCCTGTAAGGGTGTTGCCTCCAAAGAACCCACCCTGTAAGGGTGTTGCCTCCAAAGAACCCACCCTGTAAGGGGGTTGCCTCCAAGGAACCCACCCTGTAAGGGTGTTGCCTCCAAGGAACCCACCCTGTAAGGGTGTTGCCTCCAAAGAACACACCTTGTAAGGGTGTTGCCCACGCCTGGCCATATTAGGGTTGCCTCCAAAATCCCTGACTGCCCCTTAAGGGGGTTGCCTCTAAAGCTCCTCTGACCCCCGCCCGCTCCTTATAGGTGTTGCCTCCAAAGCCCCCGCCTGTAAGGGGGTTGCCTCCAAACCCCCCGCCTGGCCATTTTAGGGTTGCCCCCCAAAAGCCACTGCCCGCCCCATAAGGGGGCTGCCTCCAAAGCTCCCGCCTGCCCCTTATGGTCATTCATCACCATATCAATTTCCTATCACGTCGTCCACCTCGAGCATATACCCTGCAGTGTGTGCTCCAAGCCGTGGATGTGGAGCGGATCAGAGCGGAGGACTGAAGGAGGAGGAGGAGCAGCTGCAGAAGGAAAAGAGGTGATCGTTCTTTAAGAGGAGTAGAGAAGGGGAAAAGGGGCTGCAGCCGAGCGGAGGAAGCCTTGAACCTCGTCCACACAGCTGCACAACGCTCCGCTACACACCACCTCAACTTATCACCACATATCTTCTCTGTGATGTCAGAAACACACACAACTCACTCCTCTCTCACTCCCTCTCCCCCTCGCGCTCCTCCTCACTCTCCCTTTCCTCCTCCTTCTCTCAACCTTGCTCTCTTCTCCTCCCCTTCTCCTACTCACTTTCTCAGTCTCTTTTCTTTCTCTCACTCCCACCTCTTCGCTCTCTCCATCGCTCACTCCCTTGCTCTCTCCCCTTCTCTTACTCCTTCCTTGCTCCCTCTCCCCCTTTCTTTCTCTTTCCCTGTCTCTCTCTCTCTGCTTTCTCCTTCTCTTGCCTTTGCTTTCCCTCTCCCTCTCTCCCTCCCTCCCTCTCCTTCTTTCCCCTTTTCTCCTACTCTCTCCATTTCTCCTTCACATCCTCTTTCACACACTCTCTCACATCCTCGCTCACTCCCTCGCTCTCTCCCTCCTTCTCTGGCTCCCTCTCTCCTTTTCTTTCTCTATGCTCTCTCCTTTTTCTCCTCTCTCTCCCTCACTCTATCCCTCCTCTCTTTCTCGCTCCCCTTTCTCACATTCTCACCCTCTTTTGCTCCCTCACATTCTCTTATTCCTCCGTTACTCCCTTACTCACTCCTACTCTCTCCCTCTTCCTTTTTCTCACTCTCTCTACTTTCTCCTTCTCGTCTCTTTCCCCCTTTTCTCAGACTCTCTCCATTTCTCACTTTTTCTCACATCCTCACTCACTCCTTCGCTCTCCCCCTCCTTCTCTTGCTCCCTCTCTCCCCAGTCTTTCTCCTTCCCTTGCCTGTTCTCCTCTCTCTCTCCCCCCGTCACTCTATCCCTCCTCTCTTTCTCGCTCCCTCTCTCTCACATTCGCGCCCTCTCCCTTGCTCCCTCACACTCTTATTCCTCCCTTGCTCCCTTACTCACTCTCACAGTCCCTACCTCACCCTCACTCTCTCTGTCACTCCTTCATGCTCTCGCTCGCCTCCACACTGCTCCTCACAATCTAACAAGGGAAAATGTACACACGCTGTCTCAGCTCATCCTGACATGTACACACTGACCGTCTGAAGTTCATAATCGCGTCTGATTATTAGTATCTTGATCAGAACTGGGCCGCTGCTCTCCCGTTGACCCAGGACATCTACACAGCTCAAAACCGGATACTGTGCCCCGTTACAGCAGGGTCAGAAGGCAGACCACCAATAGCTACATCCCAAACTAAGGCATAGATCATGAACAGCTCCTGGACCACTCAGGGCCAAACAATACGAGAGGCAGAGTGCTGCTCAGTCAGTCAAGGTGGAGGATGAGATGGAGATCTACGCTAACCCGACCAAAACATCCAGCTATCCTTCTATTGAGTCCAGTCACTTTACAGTCACACATTACTGATATAGCTAGAACCTCTGACTGACCATACAGGAGCACCTAGTAGCAGACTGTAGTCCATCTGTTTCTCTGTATACTCTGTTACTCTGTTCATCAATGGTCAGAACCCCCCCAGGACCACCACAGAGCAGGTACTATGTGGGTGGTGGATCATTCTCAGCACTGCAGCCATACAGAAGTCTGTCTCTCAGTATGGCGTCGGGCCACCGCATTCGCTAACCCAACACGCCAGACGTCTCGGCATGGAGCTGTAGAGGTTCCTAATGGTGTCCTGTGATAATCCATCCCATGCAGCTTGAACATCCTCACACAGTTCCTGCAGATGGTGCGGTAGGGGTGGAGGTGGAGTGACACCGGGTCTTCTGGACGTGTGACGCATGACAACAAACCGTTCATCTTGGTGCTGACCACGGGGCCTCCACACACGGATTCGTTGGTCATCTCCACCAAGACTAAAGCGGGACTCGTCACTGAAGATGACCCGCTGCCGTTCTGAGTCTCTCCATGACAGTCTGGTACGACACCATTGCAGTCTTTGGTGACGGTGACGTGGTGTTAAGGACAGTCGTGGTAACGGTCTGTGTACATGTAGTCCTGCGTGGTGCAGCCGTCTGCCAATAGTGCTGCACTAACAGGATGACTCATGGAGGACATCACTGCTCGCTGGATGTCTGTAATCGTGGCTGTTGGGTCAGTCAGGTACAGAGATAAGACCAGTCCCTGCTTGCAGCACATGTGCGGCCGAGTGTGAAAGTTGATGTTGATCATCATCTTAGTTCTAGGTGCAACTATTTGTGTAACTACTCAAAAACAAGCCAAGATAGCTTGCTAGGTTAGCCAAGTAATCTGGCTAGGTTAGCCGAGTTAGCACACTAGGCTAGCCATGTTGGCTCACTAGGTTAGCTAAGCTAGCTGGCTTCCTTTATTAACGTTCCTTTGTAAGTATATCTGTTATTCTTATTGGCGTGTAGTGTGTGTATTCTTTCATAAACCGGTTCTCATCACTGCTGGAGACATGCGGAAGGTCCTCAAGACAACTTGTGGAGCGTTTTACTTCAATGTTTTGAGACGACCGGCAGGCTAACTGGATACTGGTATCCAGGTGTGAAAAGGGTCCTTAACCTGAAGCACTACCTAGTGTAAACAACAGACAATTCCGGATGGGCCATTCTTCATAAACACAAGCCAAGTTTCAATTATTCAAAAAGGCAGTCAACACTTAGTGTCTCAGATCCGTGCTGGAGAAAAAGCGATGTGAAATATAATATTCCCAAATGTGCTCAAAAATGTGTCTCACTGGCCAGTACAGTTTTGAGGTCAACGCTGGTGGTTTTGCACCAATTAACATAGTTCAATAGTGCAATTCCCCCGACACATGTGTGCGAAGATCCAGGCCGTGGATGCGTCTGAAGCGCGCGTGTGAAAACGCTATCGCTGGTCGGATCCTGACTCATTTACAGAAATCATTCACAGATTTGGTATGCGATTCAACCAGCACAGCCAACACAATTTAATCTCACACAGGCAAGAAACAATGGAGCTCGGGAAGAATAGAGCGGTTAGAATGGCACACAAGAATTCCGAACCCACACAGTTCCCCCCACCACACTGACTCAGGAACAAGTGCGAACTGACATACAGAACACCAACTGTGCCACGAAGTCAGCGAAACCACTCACGCACACTGCGGGTGGGCGATATGATGATATATTCTCACCATCAGGAAACGGGAATGACGGTAACGGGAATAAGGCAAGCCATCCCATCATACTGCGGAATGACGACTGTGTTTATGACCCGTGAAACGTTCCATGTCGCAATGGTTACCATTCGTTACGCTCACTCACTTTATTAGGAACACTATGCTAACCCTTTGCTCTCAAGTCTTCATGGCATGGATTCCAAAAGATGCTGGAACATTCCTTGGAAATCACAGTCCATGTTGACACGATTACAGATGTTTTTCATGCTGCAGATCTCCTGTTCTACCACATCCCTAAGGAATTCCATTGGATTCAGATCTGGTGACTGGGAAGGACACTGGGCATGCTCGTGACGCCAGTTTGAGAGGACCTCTGCTATGGGACATGGTGTATCATCATGTTGGAAGTATCCGTGGAAGTCACCTGCGATCACGGTCAGCAACAGTACTCAAATAGGATGTGGTCATACAAGCAATGGTTGAATGGTATCTACAATGGGCCAACATGTGGAGAGAACATTCCCGGCACCAGTGCACCACCTCCACCAGCCTGGACAGGTCAGGCCCATTGTAGATACCATTCAACCATTGCTTGTATGACCACATCCTATTTGAGTACTGTTGCTGACCATGATGGTTTACAAGCAATGGTTGAATGGTATCTACAGTGGGCCAACGTGTGGAGAGAACATTCCCGGCACCAGTACACCACCTCCACCAGCCTGGACAGGTCGGGCCCATGGATCCATGTTGCTGGCACCAACCATCTTTGAGCCTCAAAGCTGAAATCCACATTCTTCACGTTGTTCTGTCTTCATCCGTCTAGTTCTGGTGAGCTAGTGTCCACTGCAGCCTCAGCTTTCTGTTCTCGGCTGACGGAAGTGGAAACTGACGTGGTCTTCNGGTCTGCCACGATACTAGAACAGAACTAAGATCATATTCTAACCCATATAACACACACATGACGCTTTACTCTCCTGACTGGGTGGAATGGATGACATTTGTGAGCCAGACAGGAGATTGCCTAGCATTTAGAGGGCTGGCCTGCGGTTAGCTGGTACGCGAGTCACGACGTCACATGACCTTGGTTAACCAATAAATGCAAGGCATGTCTTCTGACATGGACGTGAGCCAATGGCAGACTAATATTGTTGGCGAGTGAACATTTTAAATAGTTCATCCCAAAAAGAGGGCTAACAGGCGTCCGTCCAGGTACTGCGCCGGACGGAAGACTGGGAGTTGAAATACCGGACGTGTGGCCACCCTACAGCTGAGATGCTTTTCTACACCATGGTTGGCAAAAGTGTTTATCCGAGTTAGCACTGCCTTTCGGGCAGCTGGAAGCAGTCTGGCCATCCTCCGCTGACCTCTCTAATCAACAAGGTCTGGGGAACTGCTGCTCACTGGATGTTTTCGCTTGATCGCTCCATTCTGAGTAGCCGCTGCTTTGTGGTGAAAATCCTAGGAGATCAGAAGTTACAGGAATACTCAGGCCAGCCTGTCTGGCTGCACTCACCACAGGCCACATTCAACACTAGTTCAACACTCGACCTTGTGCTCTCGGATATCCTCTTAGCAGGAATCATTTCAGCTCCGGTTAACTGGTACCAAACCTCTGTTGGCACATGTGGCCTGCTAACTAAGCTCCCATTAGCTTAGCCAAAGCGCTACACTCCCAAACACCACTGATTTCGGCTTTCCGTCACTCCAGCACTACTCATCTGACCTTTCCTGTCTCACAGAACAGTCCAAAGTAATTAGCACCACCAGCAACCTCTGAGCAACCATGTACAACACCACAGCAAACACCAAGCAATACTCTAACAACCACCTGGGATACCACAGCAACCACCTAGCAAACTCCTATCACCCCATCATTCATGGGCCAGAGGTTAGGGAACCAGCCTTGTGACCGGAAGATTAGAAGTAATTCCTCTAGAAGTAATGTTACAGTGCGACACTGAGCTACATCTAGTGACCTACATGACCCTCGTCATGTTTCCACACCACTTCAGGTAAAAGTGGTTCCACAGCTGATCTGTCAAACAGCAATGGCAGTGACGGGAGCAGACAACGACGGGGGCAGGCGGGGCAGGCAGAGCAGGCAGCGATGAGGGCAGTGGGCGAGACAGCGATGGGGGCAGCGGGCGAGACAGCGATGGGGGCAGCCGGCAAGACAGCGATGGGGGCAGCCGGCAAGACAGCGATGGGGGCAGCGGGCGAGACAGCGATGGGGCAGCGGAGGGAGGCAGTGAACGGAGCAGTGGAGGAAACAGTGGTCGGAGCAGTGAAGCAAGCAGACTAGCAATTAGCACCATGCTAACTGATGTACATAAGCTTCTACTGCTTGTTAGCTACATTAGCGTTGCAGCTTTAGCGCTAAAACTACAGAAGCTACACTTCAGAGACCCAACACGTCCTGACTGCTGGACTACGTTTAGGGAATAACAGGGAATGTGGTTCATTACTCCACAAAATATCCTAAATATGTTCATATTAACGTAAATCCCTCATATCATTCACAGCCTGACGGCAGCTTCCCAACAAACATTCCTGACGTTAGCAGCAGATCTGCTTGGAGTGCTTTGAAGCAACTAGTTTTACCTAGGACAAATACTGATTCAGCAGTTTGTCCAGGAAGTTCGGAAAGTAAAAAGGGAAAGGGGTTAGCTCAGGAAAACTCAAATTCTGACCGCATGGCTAAAGCTGGCAGCAGGACAAGCCAGACCATTAAAAGCACCTTCTCGGGAATCTGCTAATCACCTTTCAAACATGCTAATCCCTTCCTCAACAGCCAGCCATCAAACCCCCAGCGTTCACACACATGGGCGGAATTACGCCATGCCAGATCCACAACCCAACACCATCTCCGCTCTGGACTGGACGATGAGACTGGCTGTTTACGGTGGTGGTGGTGGGAACCAGACGTCCTCCTCTGAAAGTGTGGGGGCAATAGAAGAGCTTCTAATGTTGCAATGGAAGAAGTTTTCTTCAATAACTTTCCAACGGTTTAAGATAATAAATCCTCACATTCCACCTTAAACTGGAGAGACGCAGCTTTCCGACAGTACGCCACGTCTGTATACTGACACAATTCCCTGGAAAATCCGAGGGCAGACATACAGTACGTCTGCAAATGCAGTACACCTGTATACATGTGCTCAACAGCTGACAAGATACGCCATCCCGGCAGAACCGGTCACCGCAGAGCCTTTCAAACCTGACTGCCCACAGACACACTGCAGCGTGCTCACGCGTACTTCCGAAAGACTTCAAAGTGTCCCACTTCAGACCTTTACAAACAGGATTTTCCTCCAAGTGGAGCTCAAAACCTACAAATGCTTGCTGAGGGCGGCGCCGAGGAGGCCAGAGATTAGGGTTCATCACTGTGGCCATGTGGTGGAAGTTGGACGCACCTCTAGAACACTGACCCACCGCATGTTACACCCCTGTTAGATTTAGTTCAGTGGAGCAGGAGAACGTCTGAGCAAACAGAACCTGGGCCCACAGTTTGTACTACACACTGATGTTCTTAGATGTCGGAATAAACACGGTGACGTATCGGGAACCGTGAAAGATTCTTGAGGAATTGTGATTTTATATTTTTGCCGTATTGTATTTTGCCGAGCAGCGTGAGCGATGTGACTCCGTACAGCTAACGGCCGCCCGAACCCGAACACACAGCCGGAGATCTTTCTGGTCAAGCCTGTCCTAACACACAGTATCATGTCTTAACCAAGGCCAACTGACCCAGACCTGACAAAATTCCCAGGCTCAAACCCGCTCTCGATCACTCTGTTTACACCTCACACCAAACCCGCTCTCGATCACTCTGTTTACACCTCACACCAAACCCGCTCTCAATCACTCTGT
>JAVGWN010001512.1:0-12294 GCA_034552555.1 Semaprochilodus insignis | reverse complement strand
GTCAGCGCTGTACAGTAGATCAGTTCTGTATGTTGGTTCTGTACTGTAGGTCGGTTGTGTAAGTCTGTTCTGTCTGTAGATCAGTTGTGTATGTCGGTTCTGTACTGTAGGTCGGTTCTGTAGGTCTGTTCTTTCTGTGGATCACTTCTCTAACATGGTTTTTCACTCTGAAAAGTTTGAAAGGCCTTTGCGGTTCCGGGTTTTGGGTTCTGCTGCCGGTGGTGGTGATTGGTTATTCGGTTTATTCTTCCTCTCCTCTTTCTTCAGAGTCGGTTCTGTGGTTCTCTCGTCCGAGCGCGCGCTAAAACGCTCCAGCCGTCTCGGCTGCTCTCTGTTACGGAACGTTATGAGAGAATTCGGAAACGAGAGAGGGAACGTTCTCGGGGACTCCGGGGACGGAACTTTTAGAGTCATTGCACCTTTTACACCCCACACAGTCCCCACATGTGTCCATGACTAATTCAGAGCCATAAATAATTGTACAGACAGAAGCAGATTTGTGATGAATAATTCTGTTTGGCTGTTAGACGGGGAGCACGCCATCCAATATTCATACTGCAGGAGAACGCAACACCATCAGCCGTCGGCTCGCGGAGCGTCTCCGTGAATCTTCCCGTCACCTCCGGCACTAAGGATCCTGCTGTAATTGTATTTGCTTGAATGCCGTTCCATATTTGTCAGTTAACTGGCCAACTGGCACGCGCCGAGTTAGTGAGGTAATGAAGATGTTCCGTAACGCGTCTACATCGGGTCCATCACCGCTCTCGGAAAACTCATTTACCGCTGTCGGAAATGAATAAACACTGAACCCTGTTTGATCATTCGACTGATGTGTATCCGGTAATGAATACAGTAATTCCTCGAGCCTTTGATGTTGGGGAATTCTGTGGAGCCGTCACATGTACAGTACTGTGCAGAAGTCCGAGACCACCCTTCATCCATCTCCAGTAAAGATGTTCCCGTTTCGGTGTCAGGCAGGGGTGGAGCCCTGGGCCGAGCTTTGGAGGGTTTGACCAGGATCGTCTTTCCAGCCTCAGGAAAACTGTGAAACAGTCTAATCTCACCTACGGAATTCCAACCTGAAAATACATTCCCTTTAATGGGAGTTACAGACTTCACTCAGTGCTCTAGGTGGGAACGTTAACGCTGCTCAGCTGTGGTCCGGTAGGTCTGGTAGTCGTACGTTCTAGATATCAGAGCCTTTACACATCAGTTACTAAAGTACACATGTATTAGACGTGTGGTGACGGCCTCAGTGTCTCCGCTCTTCACCTTCATTCCAGCTTTCAGTCTTCTCAGGAGACGACTGTCCTTAACACCACGTCACCGTCACCAAAGACTGCAATGGTGTCGTACCAGACCGTCATGGAGTGACTCAGAACGGCAGCGGGTCATCTTCAGGGACGAGTCCCGCTTTAGTCTTGGTGAAGTAAATAAAGTGAATGAACAGAGAGGCGTGGCTTCTTCAGCAGTTCCAGAACGGTTGCTATGGTGTTGCCTATGGTATTTTACATGGTGGTTGCTATGGTTTTGCTTAGATGTTGCTAAGATATTTAACATGGTTGATAGGGTGTTGCTAGGAGGGTGCTATGAAGTTGGTGTGTTGTTGCTGTGGTATCTCTGGTGGCTGGTAGGGTGTTGCTATGTGGTTGCTGTGGTATCTCTGGTGGCTGGTTGGGTGGTGATATGTACTCGATGTACTCGAGGGTACTGGGGGTGTTCTACACTGCGTTTCAGTGTCACCCACATTCAGAACACATGCAGTTTGTCAAACAGCTCATTATTCATCTAAAGGCTGGCAGCTGTAACTGCGCTTTGGGTTCTATTAGGAGTTCTGTAAAGGTCATTTCCCCCGCCTGTGGAACCGACGGGCACACACACAAGGCTAATGTGAACAACTTTCTCCCCGTCTTCAGATCAATGCATGGCCAGAGTAACCTTTACCGTGATAGGAGTGCGATTAGAGAGGCTAACATTTAGCCGCATGTTGCTTATCGATCACATTCCACCAGGAAACGGAGCTCGTCAACGCGGTTGTGTTCCCTTCGCGCCGTAAGAGGTCTAAACAGCTGCTTAAGGACATCCATCATCCATCACACCATCAGGCTGATTCAGCTGCTTATCAGAATCATCCACTCCCGTCTTTTAAGGTGGAGCAGAAACTAAAGGGTGGTGGGCTGTTGATAGATAGCTGAGGACTCTGGAACCCACTCGAGTATGTTTAGCCGTCTGAAGGTTCTCCAGGACGGGGTGCTCTTAGCCACACCACCAGGAGCATGTGTCTGCAGTGACAACGTTCGGCTTCACCGAGTGAGATGTGACTTCAGGCCTCCTGATGTTCCAAAACTGTCCGGTGAGAGTCTCATGAAAACCGGAGGAACCTGCTCCACTCTATATGCTGCCTGAACATGCGATGGAGAACGTCCTGGTCCCGTGAGGAAGAGAACAATACAGCTGAAGCTGGAGATCATTTAGTAACTCATTAAAGGCAGCAGAGTGAGCCGTAATGACTCTCCAGCAGAGAGACGGCCTCTGGGCAAAACTGACTCCACTGAAAACACATTAAAGGCAAACTTTACCCAGGACCAGCTCAGCGCTCCGTTCGGCATAATAAATCAACACGGAGCGATGACACGGAATAGTAATTACCCTGTCTGCGTTCACCTAGCGCTCTCCGTACAGCCTTTGGTGGCTTCACATCCATCTTGGTCACATCTGTCCAAGCGTTAAAGGAACATCTCTGCTTGTCAGCAGCAACCGGCGGCTCTCTCCCCATGCCCGCGCGTTCTTTCCGGTGGTGTCCCACAGGGGTCCGTCCTGGGTCCACTTCTCCTTCCTCACTCTGGGGAGGGAAAGGCAGGAGCTAGGCTGAATAGGTGGGGCTAAACTGTTGTAGCCTGAACAGGTGGAGCTAAACTGCTGTAGGCTGAATGCGTGGAGCTAAACTGCTGTAGGCTGAATGGGTGGAGCTAAACTGCTGTAGGCTAAATGGGTGGAGCTAAACTGCCGTAGGCTGAATAGGTGGAGCTAAACTGCCGTAGGCTGAATAGGTGGAGCTAAACTGCCGTATGGTGAATGGGTGAAGCTAAACTACTGTAGGCTGAGTGGGCGGGTCTACACTGCTGTAGGCTGAGTGGGCGGGTCTACACTGCTGTAGGCTGAGTGGGCGGGTCTACACTGCAGTAGGCTGAGTGGGCGGGTCTACACTGCAGTAGGCTGAGTGTGGATAGTGTGGATTCTATGGGCTCTGGAATGAACCATATGGGAAGTGTTTGATATTCCGGATGTTATTTATGCAGATTTATTCCTTATTTGTGATTCGCTGGAGCCCTCTGGGCTACACCAGTGTTGGGTTGGGTATTGGGTGGGCGGGGCTTACAGGTAATCCCGCCTCCAGGTTCCTCTGTATTGATTTTCCGCAGCAGTGGATAAGCAGAGCGGGCCGTGTTAACACATTTCATTTTTAATTGCAGCCTCCAGCGTGCGGTGGGCTCTGTCCTGCGGGAGCGCCGGGAATTAAAACGGGAAAACAACAGAACACTCTCAAACGGCTTTGTCATTTTAGACGTTAGACACAAACAAGCAAAGGGAATGAGACAGCAGGAGCTGCAGGGTGGGCTCGGCTGGGTCAGCGCCTCTGTGCGCTGTAATTAAGATTGTGTTCAGCTGCTGTTGGTTCCGAGCTTCTGTGAGACTGGAGCTGATTCTGTTCTCCGGAATCTGTTCCTCACTGTTTACAAACACGGTCACACTCAGTAAACGCTGTTCCACTCCGCTCCTTCTCGTTTAGATGTGTTCACTGCAGGAACAACACCAGAACCGTTCCGAGAGAAATGACTCACTGACTCCTCAGCTCTCTCTTCTGACCAAGATGTGATTCCAGTGTGATTCAGGAAGTGATCTGATTCAGGAAGTGATCTGATTCAGGAAGTGATCTGATTCAGTTACTGCTCTTTAGGAAACGACTGATTCCAGGCATAAATGAACAAGTGGAAAGATGAATTGAGGGAGGAATGGAGAGATGAAATAATGGAATAATAAATACATAGAAGTATGAAGAAATGGAGAGATGGAATGATGGAGAGATGGAATGATGGAGAGATGAAATGTTGAAAGGAAGGAGAGATGGAATGTTGGAATGATGGAGAGATGGAATGATGGAATAATGAAAGAATAGACTGACTGAGAGATGGAGTAATGGGATGTTGGAATGACAGAGATGGAATGACGAAGAGATGGAATGTTGGAATGATGAAGAGATGAAATGATGGAATAATGAAAGAATAGACTGACTGAGAGATGGAGTAATGGGATGTTGGAATGACGGATAGATAGAATGTTGGAATAATGGAGGGATGGCAAAATGGGATGTTGAAATGACTGAGAGATGGACTGTTGAAGTGATGGGATGCTGGAATGACAGAGATGGAATGACAGAATAATGGAGGGATGGAATGACGGACTGTTGAAGTGATGGAATGGCGGAGAGATGGACTGATATAGTGATGATGTTGGAATGACAGAGAGATGGACTGATGGAGTAATGGAATGTTGGAATGACGGAGAACTGGAATGACAGAATAATGGAGGGATGGAATGATGAAATGATGGACTGTTGAAGCAATGTGATGTTGGAATGACGGAGAGATGGGATGTTGGAATGACTGAGAGATGGACTGTTGAAGTGATGTGATGTTGGAATGACAGAGAGATGGACTGATGTAGTGATGGGATCTTGGAATGACGGAGAGATGGGATGTTGGAATGATGGACTGATGGAGTAATGGGATGTTGGAATGACTGAGAGATGGACTGTTGAAGTGATGGATGCTGGAATGACAGAAAGATGGACTGTTGAAGTGATGTGATGTTGGAATGACGGAGAGATGGGATGTTGGAATGACAGAGATGGACTGATGTAGTGATGGGATCTTGGAATGACGGAGAGATGGACTGCTGAAGTGATGTGATGTTGGAATGACGGAGAGATGGACTGATGTAGTGATGGGATCTTGGAATGATGTAGTGATGGGATCTTGGAATGACGGAGAGATGGGATGTTGGAATGATGGAGAGCTGGAATGACAGAATAATGGAGGGATGGAGAAGAGAGAATACTGTGTTTTGGTTTTCCAGGTCTTTAATGTTTAATCAGGCCTGAAGATGTAAAGCCTGAATATCTCTAATGACGGCCCTCATCTGCATATTTATGAGGTTCCTCAGAGACGGAGAGAGAGGAACGCAGTGGAGAGCCAAGTTAAAGAGCAGATAGGAGCAGTGGAACCGGTTCTAGATTAGAAATAAAGAGTGAAATCTCTGTTCCTGATTTCTAGATAATGAAGTCTGTTTATAAAGTTGCACTGCTCCGTTAAAGAGCCCACACCCTGCATACCCTTCCTGGGTTCCATTATTGGTCTTGGTCTCCACTCATACTGTCTGTATCTAGTTCCGTATGACAGTCACAATCATAAACAGACTGTTCCTTTAGACTGGTGTATGTAAATGAGCTCTGTTCTAATTGGTGGTACACGTGAATAACTAGTCTGCAGGAACAACACTCTTTATAATTTGAGCATGAATAAATGGGTGGAGCTAGACTGCTGTAGACTGAATGGGTGGGGCTAAACTGCTGTAGGCTGAATGGGTGAAGCTAAACTGCTGTAGGCTGAATGGGTGGAGCTAAACTGCTGTAGACTGAATGGGTGGAGCTAAACTGCTGTAGGCTGAATGGGTGAAGCTAAACTGCTGTAGGCTGAATGGGTGAAGCTAAACTGCTGTAGGCTGAATGGGTGGAGCTAAACTGTTGTAGGCAATGTTTATGTACCACACTGTGAAATGTGTTCTGTATTGTGATATGGGTTCTCTAAGTTCTACATTGCTGCTGCTGTTGGTTGTAAATTACTCTCAACCCAGCCGTCTTCATTCCCGCCCTGCCGTCTTCATTCCCGCCCACCCGCCTTCATTCCCGCTCTGCCGTCTTCATTCCAGCCCAGCGTCTTCGTTCCCGCCCAGTCGTCTTCATTCCCGCCCTGCCGTCTTCATTCCCGCCCAGTCGTCTTTATTCCCACGCTGTATTCCTGGAGAATAATTTCTGCACCAAAGTGTCTCCAAATCTCCTCCAATCAGAAGGCCTTGCCGGAGTGAGTGATGCTAATATCCTCTAATATCCCTCTTTCCGTCTCCGCCTCCATTAGAACCCGCCGCTCTGTTCTCACAGGTTTACTATAATTGCCTGTATTTGTCTTTAGGACTGATGAATTATGTACAGCTCATTAATAATTCATGTGTTCAGGCTCCGTGTTGATGTGAGTAGAGTAACCTTCCCCAAACAGAGTCCGCTCCGCCTGGCCGGTTCCTGAGGGAGCACACTCAAGTGCTCACTTCAAGTGTTCACTTCAAGTGCAGACGCAGGGACGCTGCTGGGTGAATATAAAGTATGGAAATGTACAGAACCCGAGTGGTGGGTTCTCAGACGGAATGGTACCATCGTAAACCACTTGCTCAGTCCAGTTTGGGTCAGTATGAGGGAGCACACCTCTACCATAATGCTAATTCCTGATTAGTATTAGCAGGATAACAGGATTCCTAATAGTATGCTAGCGCTAAGCTAACGCTGGTGTACATGAGGAGTGTTAGGTTGTTCTAGAATAAACACTGTTCTTTTTTTTGAGTGACATTTAGGTTGGCATTTAGGTTCTAGCTAAGGAGGACTGTGTTTTTTTGGCTTAGTCAGCTAATAGCTTGAGGAGTGGGAACCAACAGTGAGGGGTGCCTGTTCTTCTGCTTTGCTGTGTTCTTTGGTGTTAGAACTGTATCCTAGAACTCTGTCTTATCAATGTGTTAGAACTGCACGCTAAGACCGTGTTAGAACTGTGTGATAGGGTGACATTTTAGAACCATGTGTTAGAACCGTGAGTTAGAACTGTGTTAGAACCGTGAATTAGAACTGCATATTAGAACTGTCTATTAGAACCATGTGTTAGAACTGAATGTTAGAACCGTGTGTTAGAACCATGTATTAGAACCGTGTTAGAACCGTGTGTTAGAACTGTGTGTTAGAACCGTGTGTTAGAGCCGTATGTTAGAACTGTGTGTTAGCACCATGTGTTAGAACTGTGTGTTAGAGCTGTATGTTAGAACTGTGTGTTAGAACCATGTGTTAGAACTGTGTTAGAGCTGTATGTTAGAACTGTGTGTTAGAACCATGTGTTAGAACTGTGTATTAGAACTGTGTGTTAAAGCTGTATGTTAGAACCGTGTGTTAGAACCGTGTGTTAGAACNAGAACTGTGTGTTAAAGCTGTATGTTAGAACCGTGTGTTAGAACCGTGTGTTAGAACAGTGTGTTAGAGTTGTATGTTAGAACTGTGTGTTAGCACCGTGTGTTAGAACCGTGTGTTAGAACCGTGTGTTAGCACCGTGTGTTAGAGCTGTGTGTTAGAACTGTGTGTTAGCACCGTGTGTTAGCACCGTGTGTTAGAACCGTGTGTTAGAACCGTGTGTTAGCACCGTGTGTTAGAACCGTGTGTTAGAACCGTGTGTTAGAACCGTGTGTTAGAACAGTCAGCTAAATGATTTAGTTTGCTGTAAAGCAGGATTGTTTTAGTCTCACCTGTAAATGTAATTCTGCTGTGGAGCCACAGGGGGCAGTAACAGAGCCGCCGGGGGTTCCGGAGCTGCGTGGTGCTGACCGCTGGAGAGTCGGTTGGTTGGTTTGGTCTAATACAGGAATTTATTTCAGGGTCATTTTTAAAGATAATTTCATTCTTATCATATGAAGTTAAAGACGCAGATCCATCATCAGTTTAAACCATTAAATCATTTAGATCAGTGTTCTGGAGTAAATGTGTCCCAAAGTCTGAATGTCAATGTGGAACAGTACCAGAACAGTACCGTCAGTACCAGAACACTGAATTTCTGCAGTTCATTTTAGTGTTTTGTGAAAGTTTAATGACTGTGTGCGTGTTCAGGTGTTTAAAGTGTTTGCTACTAGTGAACTTGGTAGCGTTTTTAAGTCCTGCAGTCAGTCAAGAGTCACTACCGCAACAGGCACTACCGCAACAGTCACTACCGCAACAGGCACTACCGCAACAGGCACTACCGCAACAGCCACTACTCCAACAGGCACTGCCGCAACAGGCACTGCCGCAACAGGCACTGCCGCAACAGGCACTACCGCAACAGGCACTACCGCAACAGGCACTGCCGCAACAGGCACTGCCGCAGCAGCCACTACCGCAACAGCCACTACCGCAACAGCCACTACCGCAACAGTCACTACCGCAACAGCCACTACTGAAGCAGACACTACCGAAACAGTCGGTACCAAAACGGACACTACTGAAACAGCCACTACTTGAACCATTGAACAGTTTCAGTACATTGCACAGTGTCGGAGGTGAGGTTGTGTCCTGTGGGTCAGCAGAGGGACTCTGTGGTGTGTACCGCGTTAGTATGAGACTGGGGTCTCTGTTAGTACAGCGTGAGTCTACTGTTAGCATGAAGCTCCTCTTATGTGTCTTTTTAGCACAACCCATCATGCGGAGTTCAAAGAGTTATTAATGTTCTTTTCTGGGAGCTGTGGAACAAACACAGAACCCCCTGTAGCACTGGATGCTAATAATGTCTGGGTCTCCTAGCTAGCTCCTGATTTAGCTTTGCTCCTAACCCCGCCTGCAGTCCGAGCACACATAAAACATCAGCACAATCTATATTCAGATAGGCCTGCCGGCCGTGCCCCGCCACCATGCCCCGCCACCGCTCCCCTGATAAGTATCCAGATCGCTAGCAGTAACATTTATTAGCTCGTTGCTGCGTAGCGTGTTTGTTTCCTTCAGAAAGGAGGGAAAATATGTGTTTATGACTTGAAAGAACAGAGAAACAGCTTTATTAGCGTGTGTCACTAACTCATGCTAACATTCCTGCGGCTAATAGCGGCTAAGTGCACTTCAAAGTCCAGCGCTCGGTACCTCTGCGCGTCCCTGTGTCTCACAGCCCTTTTATCTGCGTTCCTCGGGAATTTTTCAGAAGCATCATTAGTGCCGAACCGCGCTCTTAGCCATCGGGGGAGGAGCATTGGTGAGCGTTGATTTCTCTCTCTCTCCAGACACCACCCACCGCTAACGCTGGCTCACTAGCTTCCTGTCTGAGATCCACCAGCTGTGGTGACAAGGAAGAGCCTCCGAGAGCCTTCAGAACTGACAGACATGCTGTGGCTAAAGGCTAACTCAGGCTAAACTGACAGAACTGGGAATGGAATCATGAATAGAGCAGTGCGGTGCTGCGTCTGACTGATATGGTATCTAATGTTCAGACTGTATCTGATGTCCTGACTGTGTCTGATGTTCAGACTGTGTCTGATGTTCAGACTGTATCTGATGTTCAGACTGATGTTCAGACTGTATCTGATGTTCAGACTGTATCTGATGTTCAGACTGTATCTGATGTTCTGACTGTATCTGATGTTCAGACTGTATCTGATGTCCTGACTGTATCTGATGTTCAGACTGTATCTGATGTCCTGACTGTATCTGATGTTCAGACTGATGTTCAGACTGTATCTGATGTTCTTACTGTATCTGATGTCCTCACTGTGTCTGATGTTCAGACTGATGTTCAGACTGTATCTGATGTCCTGACTGTGTCTGATGTTCAGACTGATGTTCAGACTGTGTCTGATGTCCTGTGTCTGATGTCCTGACTGTGTCTGATGTCCTGACTGTATCTGATGTCCTGACTGTGTCTGATGTCCTGACTGTGTCTGATGTCTTGACTGTATCTGATGTCCTGACTGTATCTGATGTTCTGGGGGGGGGGTAGTGTTTAGGTTCCTCACCTGCAGGAGTGAAGAACTCACTGAACACTTCATTACTCCCTGTATTAACGTTCAGTGTACCTGTCCTCACCTGTACAGCAGAAACACTCCCTCCTTCCTGTTCAGGGTTTACTGTAGAGTGACCTGCAGCACTCTTCCAGTCACACGTTTACACAGGAGTGATACACCCTCTAACCCTAACTCCTAAACTCTAACCCTAACCTGTCCTCACCTGTACAGCAGAAACCCCAACCCTAGTCCCAGCCACAGCCCCATCCCCAACCCTAGTCCCAACCCCAACCCAGTCCCAGCCCCTGCCCCAGTCCTCCAACTGTGCAGACAGTATCTGTGCCTTTATTCATTATTATTATTAATTAAATATCAATATATATACCCCCCACCACACACCCCCAACCCGACACCCCCACACACCTCAAGTCTGTAACATGTTTATGAGGCTCGTATAATAACTTAACACCTGTTTCTCCCAGTCGACCAACAGCTGTTAAAACTAATCCAGCCACAGAATCGCAGTGTGCCCCGGAGAACCACAGGTTACTGTAACAACAGAGAGAGAGAGAGAGAGAGAAAGAGACAGAGGGAGAGAAAGAGACAGAGGGAGAGAAAGAGACAGCGAGCATGAGAGGGAGAGAGAGAGAGAGAGAGGAGGAGGGGGAGAGAGAGCGTATGTGTGGTCTACAGTGCACTGTAATCCATCTTTAACATGCTGCTGTTAGCACTGCGGCACTGTTTCACCATGAAAACTCTTCACATTCCTCAGATTCCTCACATTCTTAACATTCCTCACATTCCTCACACTCCTCAGCTCTAACAACATCCGCTTTAATAAATCATTCACATTATTACATCACTCTAAAATCTCTGCATAATCGTGTGGTTAAGACATGAACAAAGTCAAAGTAAATTGGCAATTAAGCTCCACCCATTCAGCCTACAACAGGTTGTTGTAAGCAGGTGTTGTAGGCAGGCCCTGTAAAAGGGTGTTGTAGTTGGACGTTGTAAGCGGGCATTATAACCGGATGTTGTAGTTGGACATTGTAAGCAGATGCTATAAGCGAATGTTGTAGTTGGATGTTGTAGTTGGACGTTGTAAGCGGATGTTGTAGTTGGACATTGTAATCAGGCATTGTAAGCGGACTTGGTAGTTGGATGTTGTAGTTGGACGTTGTAAGCAGATGCTGTAAGCGGATGTTGTAGTTGGACGTTGTAAGCGGGCATTGTAAGCGGACGTGGTAGTTGGATGTTGTAGTTGGACGTTGTAATCAGGCATTGTAAGCGGACGTGGTAGTTGGATGTTGTAGTTGGACGTTGTAATCAGGCATTGTAAGCGGGCATTGTAGTTGGACGTTGTAAGTGGATGCTCTAAGTGGGCATTGTGAGCGATGTTGTAGTTGGACGTTGTAAGCGTATGTTGTAAGCGTGTAAGCAGACGTTGTAAGTAGGCGCTGTAAGCGGACAGCATAGTTAGACGTTGTAGTTGTAGTTGTAAGTGGATGTGGTAAGAGGGCGTTGTAGTTGGATATTGTAGGCAGACGCTGTAAGCGGGTGCTATAAGCGGGCGTTGTATGCAGAGCTCGTGTAGGTAGTACAGGGTACAGAGGAAGTGCAGCGTAGGTGCTCTTTAACCCCCGCAGTCTGCTGCGTCTCTCAGGCAGAGTGAGGTCTGATGGTTTACTGTTTACTCTGGGTTGATTGCTCCCGGCTCGGCTGCGTGTACACGCTCACGCAGTGCTGTAGATTTGATGGAATGTGATGTACTGAGCTCATATGAAGACGGCGTGTGTGGAGATATACGGCTGGATCTACAGAAGCTGCGTGTTATTAGGTTTATTATGTTACTGTTGGTGCTGGAACAGTCCCCGAGGTTCCCACACGCACCAACTCCTGAAAACACAGTAAGAGCAACCACGACTTTCATCTGTCTCTTATCCAGCCAGTCAGCCAGTGCTCTTGTGGCAGTGGTCAAGAGTCGGTCTGCAGCTCGAGCCCTTCCAGGTGGACTTCACCCACCATCCCTCAAGATACATGGAAGACGAGCGTCCAGAATCTTCTCTGTCCTGGAGCCCAGATGGTGGAATGAAGGTGCAGACTCTCGTGGTGTTCAGACGCAGACTGCAGTCTCTGTGTGGAGACTGAAATGGTCTCAGCGTATATTGAAATGCACTGAGACTGAGTTTACGTCCTCTCTCTAGGTCTGAGCTCTGGTCCTTGCTCTGGTGGTGTCTGACTTCAAGGGGAGTTTGGACTAGCTGGGATACATGCTCTGATTGGACACTAAGCAGTCCTGTAAGTCACTCCGGATAATAGCTTCTGCTAAACGCTGTGAATGTAAATGAGGTGTAGATGAATGATGAAGGTCCTGAGCAGCAAGCAGTGGTGGTGGTGATGGTAATGGTGATGATGGTGGTGATGGTGGTGGTGATGGTGGTGATGGTAATGATGATGGTAATGATGATGGTG
>JAVGWN010001511.1:0-12295 GCA_034552555.1 Semaprochilodus insignis | reverse complement strand
AGAAATCTACTGAAACGGCATTTTCCCTCCATAATCAATGTTAGAATCGTTCCATTAGCTGTTGTTCATGTTTTGTCAAAATGTCAGCTCACAATTCAGGTAATTCAGATCCAGTCAGAATCCATTTTAGAACTGTCGATTTGAACACGTCTATCTCTATACAGGTTATGATTCTTTAACCGCAACCCAGTTTCTTTAACCGATTATTATTATTAACCCTTCCTACATTACGCTTTTCCCATTTTATAAGTAGTTCAGAATCTCACGTGTGATTGTAGTTATTGGAACCGTGTGAACTGAATCACGATTTAAAACAAACTCGTCCGAATTGCGTTTAACCTCGTGGACTTTAATTCTCTTTTCTCTCTTTGTGTAACCAAACTATTCTTTACTCCCATGTAACCTCTTAGCAGTTGGATTGTAAAAGGCTAATATGTTTTTTGAAACCATAATACAAAGTGTGTACACTTATTAATCTTACGATGTATAGAATGTATAAGATTTTAGATGATTTCATTTTATATTCATATATATTAACCATATTAACACGTTTATTCTACACACAAAAAGCTTATTTTAGTGATACAACCATGCTTCGAAATTCTCAAATGTATGCGAATGTGTGACGCACACATTCTGCTCAC
This sequence comes from Semaprochilodus insignis, assembly GCA_034552555.1. Classification (NCBI taxonomy): domain Eukaryota; kingdom Metazoa; phylum Chordata; class Actinopteri; order Characiformes; family Prochilodontidae; genus Semaprochilodus; species Semaprochilodus insignis. The sequence goes on along the minus strand of JAVGWN010001511.1, from coordinate 11,651 downwards.
AAGAATGAGCAGACTAAGTGCATATGCATGAGGGCGTGACCACTGAACACTCCTTTAGTTCCACCTTCAGGGCCTGTACACAAACTCAGGTCACACAACCAGAAATTAGTTCTCTCTGGGGTCTGTCCAATTTCATCTAGGAGGTCTCCGAGTTTTCGTGGAGTCTTCTTCGGAAGTCTCTTGAAGTCTCTCGGGGGGTCTTCAGATCCCAGGAAAGCTGAAGACCACCTCTCTCACGCCAAGCTCTTGCACTCCACTCCACACGGAGCTGAGCTGACGAGATGACGACCAGCAGGAGAAGATGACCAGCAGGAGAAGATGAGCAGCGGAAGCCCCTAGAAGGAGACTCAGCCAGAAGCAGAGTCCCTTCAAAAGACCCCTTGAAAGAAATCAAAACGTAGCCAAGGGGTCCACTCACCTGACCCCACTCTGCTGAAGCATTCAGAGCTGCAGACCAAACAAGCCAGCACTGACAGACGCCAGGAGAGGTAACCAGCCGTGAGTGCCCACGCCATCTCCGAGTACCAGGTGCCATCCTTGCTGGACAACCAGACCATTATGCACCATGCACCAGGCCAGCCTGCACTCAGACCAGCAGTACACGGCCATTAATGTGACCACACACAAACGCACTTGTATGGTCCAGTCCTCGGTGCTGTGTTTACTGATGTTCTGTTTTTGATGATATGGATTTAGAGTAGCTGCTGCATTCAGATTTATGCTCCAGCTCTGCTCATTCTCCATAAAATACACTCATGTAGTCTCCTTAAGGGAATGTGATGTATCTGGACTTCCTGTTCCATTTATTAAACCAACTAATCATTTAATGTTTTATTTACTTTGTTATTAATGTCCTGTCAATAAATTGCTTTTATTAAAACTAGTCCAAACTTAAAGCATAAAATTAAAGAATGCTCTCATGAAGCTAGGGCTGCCCTCTACAAGTCAACGAATCGAATCGTCTGTCGGAAACCCTTTAAGTCGACTGACAACAGTGACGAGGGTTTTTTTTTCGTAAAACAGACAAAAGCTTACAAAAATGCAAGAGAACTTTAAGAATGTAAAAAGACATTTTAATAATTATTAAAAGGGGAATAATGAATATATATTTAAGTCCTAACTGGGCTATGGCGCATGCTTGCTAAAAATTAAATCCACGTGACAACGTGCGCTGGCGGTTCACCATTGAAGGAAGCTAAAGCTGTGAAGCTGAGAAACATGGGTGGAACGATGTCTCAGACAAAGTCTAAAGTGTGGAGGCATTTTGAACTTTTAAAAGATAAACCAAATAAAGTTAAATGCAACCTCCCGACATTATTGGTAAGTAAATTAGGCCGCTATTCAGATTGTTCATCATTTCAAATGTGACAACATGCAGGTGAAGTGCAGGTGGGTGAAGTTACGATCAGGTTAGCACTGATATTTCTCAGAAAAAGTCTGGAGGAGCTTTTGAAGAAGAGAATCCGAACAAATTCAAGCTAATTCTGCTCGTCATTTAGTCAGACATCCAACACTGCTTCAAACCAGTGAGCTGACTTTCGTTTTAGACATAATGGCTGTTTGCGGTGAAGGAAAAACGGACCGAAGACGTTTGTTTTATTATAATTCCATTATTTTAGAACCTAAATTACAGATATTTTTATTTATTCGTTTACAGCTAAGATTATTTTTATTTAAAGATAAGTACAGTCACTTAATATGCCTGCCGATAAACGAGAAATGATTATTTCAGCTCAGGTGATATAATAATTAAACGGTTTCAGGTCTACCGTTCTCCTTTTCATCTAAAAATAATTTAAATATTGACTAATTTGGTTTTATTTAGGAGTTCATTATTTATGAGAGATGAAAGACGAAGGGTCATCCTACTGAAGCGGCTGTTAAAAGTGAAAAAAAAAAAGACAGGCTAGAAGCGCTAATTTTTTGCATAAATACGTGCTTACTGCCGACGCTATATTCTGTAATTAAATCAGGCTCCAGATCGTTCATCATATGCCACGTCTCTTTTAGTTCAGTAATATGTTTCTGTGACTCTGCTGACTTTCTAAATGAGGACATCAGATCTGAAACGTATGCAGATTGATTTACTGATTACTAGATAATGTATATGGAGAAAACACATGAACGAATAGTCGAATCGTCGGCCAGGACGGGCGAATCCGATTCGACTGACAAAATTCTGAGTCGGGTACAGCCCTACATACTTCATTATCAAAAGGATGTGCCAGATACAGGTTTGCTAGCACTGGATGTGGAAAAAGCTTTTGACAGGGTGGAGTGGCCCTATTTATTTGAAATTCTTGAATGTTTTGGGCTTGGTAGGAATTTTTGCAAATGGATAAACTTGCTCTATACAGAACCATATGCAGAAATACTCACCAATGGAAATATTTCAAAATCTATTCAAGTAAAGCGGGGGTGTAGACAGGGGGATCCTTCATCTCCACTGTTGTTTACCATGGCAATAGAACCATTTGCAATTGCAGTAAGGAATCACATCAACATTTCTGGAGAACAATTATAGGAGAACAGGAGCACCGCATAGCATTATATGCAGATGATGATATTCTTTTCCTTAGGGATCTGGGAAATTCTATTCCGGCCTTGCTGGATCTGATAAATACGTTCGCTAACGTCTCGAGTTACGAGATAAATAAATCGAAAACTTCCATAATGCTATTAAATCAGGCAGAAATAAAGAACCCACCCGAGGTGACACTCCAATTCAAAGTTGTGGACTGTTTCACATATTTCATATTTGGGCATTCAAATTGTACCAAGTCTTGAGGATATTACAGAAACTAATCATAAACCTTTGTTACAAGAAATTTCAAATTCTTTAGATAGATGGACATCTATACCAATGTCGCTAATAGGGAATATTAATGTTCTTAAAATGAATATACTACCTAAACTGCCGTATTTGTTTCAAAATCTCCCATTACCATCACCAAATAATTTATTTTCCTTTTCGTTTTTTATGGAACAACAGACGTCATTGCTGTACTTATATAGAGGGGGGCTTAAGTGCCCCAATATCCTCTGGTACTACTGGGCCCAGTTGAGAGGATTGATGTTCTACTTTACAGAAAAACATGCTCCCTTGTGGAGAGAGAGATGGAGGGCCATCTTTTGGGCCTACACCTTCCCATTTACCTCTACTCGGCTTCTAGTAAAAATCTTTAAAAAAAGCACTAAGAATTCCATAGTTAGAAATATGATTGTTGTATGGTGTCAAGTTAAAAAATATTTAGGAGAAACGGCCTCTCTTTCCTTGTTTAGTCCGATATGGGGCAACGAGTCATTCCCATCGGCGAGGTCTGATGGGGGCTTTAAAATTTGTGCTATAAAAGGATTACAAACAATAGCAGATTCATATAATTCCGGTAGTGAACTGCTTATGTCTTTTGCAGAAATAGCTAATAAATATAGTATATCTCGTAAACATTTTTTTAAATACTTACAACTAAGAAACTTTATTAAAACACAACAAAATCAGCCACTTTCTATCCCTGTTTTGTCCAAAATAGAAGAATTAATGCTTAAAAACTGTTTAGGGAGGGGCATCATATCCAACATATATAACCTTTTAATGCATGAATCCTCAAAATCATCCATAGAGAGATTGGAGCCATGGAGAGAGGATCTACAGGAGGACATTTCCATTGAGGATTGGGAGAAGTCATGTAAGAAAGCTCAGTCACAAACAATGAATTCGCAACTTAAACTACTGCAGCATAATTGGCTACTACGTACATATATAACCCCAGAAAGGCTTAACACATACAACAGTGCTATACCTGATGTATGTACCAAGTGTGGTAAAGAAAAAGGGACTCTCTTTCACTGTCTGTGGCAGTGTGTCCACATAAGACAGTACTGGGAAGCAGTGAGAGATTGTATCCAGGATATCCTAGATCTACAGATACCGTTGGACCCAAAGCTATTCATATTGGCTTTATATCCTACAAATGACAAAATCAGACAAAGACATCAACAGTTTTTAGAAACTGGTATATTATTAGCTAAAAGAGTTATTGCTCTCTCTTGGAAAAAAACAAATGTGTCCGGTCTGGATAAATGGCTAGCTGAATTATCCACAACTTTGCCCTTAGAAAAAATGACTTTTGTCATGAAAGGTAAATATTCTGCCTTTTATAATATTTGGGGTCCATTCATTGACTTTCTAGAGAAGGCGGATCTGATTCATGTGTTGCAAGAGTCTGAAACTATATAAATAACCCTCTCCAAATTGAAGAAAGAATAAAGAAATAAAAAATCTAAACAATTTTTAAAATACCTAAAAAACATTTTTTCCCCACCAGATGCGCAGAAATAAGGGAAACAAACAATGGTTCGATAATCACAATACCCTTACATTTACATATACACATATATATATATATATATATCTCATTATGTTAGTACACAATGCGGTTGTAAGCATTTAAATCTGTTACAACCAATAAAAAAAAAAAAATTAAAACAAAAACCTAGTCTGGATAAGGCTCAATATTGACAGATCACAAGCATGCAGATCACTAGATGTCTCATGAATTAACTCACCCTGAGATTGGATCAGATAGAAATTACTGTTTGTGCTCAAAACTACTGACAGTAATATCTACATATATAATTAATTATGTAGTATATAACCACCTACAGTATTTCTTAGTATCAGGCTGAGGGATGCAACAGTGTGGTGCATAATACTACATAATAGTAAATCAGTAAAAAGCTATTTTTAGGCTGGAATGGGATAACCGACTTTAATGAGCTATTAAGATGACATCTGAGGGGGGAAATTACAAATAGGTACAGAAAGAAGACTTTTAAAACATCTACCATGTGTTTGAGGAGGATTTCAGGTTCTGGGCAAATGAAATACTGAAATATGCAGCCCTACCAATAAATGAAGCCCCACCAATAAATAAGTCGATGAAGTCATAAACGTGGCACACGATCAAAATGCCCGAAAGTGCGTCTTATCCACAAAGAGAAGCTGTGTGGCAGCAGAATTCGATTCTAATCGTGCTGGAACACACCTGATTCTACCTGTTTAAATCAGGTGACCTCAGTCTTCAAACAGCTGACTGTGTGTGCTCCTGAACACCATGCCTAATAAACGGCTTGCCTCAAACATTCATAAACCTTACAGCCAAATGGAAACATAAAGCAAATAAACGTATCGGGTTAAATATGGGAACTGTTATGGGAATTAAGAAACCCCGCAGTAGATCTAAAAATTCTAAAAATTGTGAAAGCTGTATATGATTGTAAACATGAACAGACAAGAATTAGGTAATATGGGAACTGCTAGATTTTATTTGGACTTTTATTTTGAAATAGCAACACTTTCTACATGTGCAGCAGGACTGAAAGAACCGATGAGCATGTTGCTTCCTGTCGAAGCCCTAGAGGTTTTGGTCAATTAAGAGGAGGGAGAGCGGATGCAGACTGATGGACGTCATCTGACCGGCAGGGAAGACTACACCAGCACAGTCTTTGCTGTCCTCATCATGGGTGATGGTCGATTTAAAGAGCAAGAGGAGCGTGAGGCTTCCAAGATATTCCATGTGGCTCAGGAATCTGGTGTGATCCCTGATATTGGCATTGACGATTCCCTAATGAAGTACTCAGGATTGAATTCAGCGGCTGTACTAACGGACTACTCTTCTGAGCTGCTAAGGGATCTGGGAAGCAAAGCTCCAGACTACTTGACAAACCTGGGTGCGGCTTTAATTGCTTTCCAATGTGTACNGAACCACAGAAGGCGGTGAAGGAGACCGAACGTCTGGAGAAACAGCTAAGTGAACAGCTGACCCGTCTGAGGAACTCCATGTTCCACGATGACCAAATAAGCTCCAGTTCCATGAAGCACTGGACAAACGGCGCCACCTTCCATGTGCAGATGCTGATTCATGCAGCCTGGCCGAAGATGGCAGTGAATGACTCGAGCTGTGAGACGGACCTTCAGGTCCATGTGGAATCCATCAGCAAGGTACTTCTGTTTTACTAGAGGGACCTGCAGGAGCTGATGATCAAGTACAAGACCTACAAATGTTCTACCATCTCGCTCAAAGCGTCAAAAACACTCATTTTCAGCCCTCATCCTTATAAGAACAATATTTCTCTACCTATATGCATTATTCAGGATCACGAGACGAGACGGAGCTCTTTCTATGACGGATTGTGTGATGCAAAGGTAGATGCCTATGTCGAGTACATGTTCAATAACTGGAGCCAGACAGAAGAGTTGATGAAGTATTTCATTTGAGTATTCATCATTTGAGCTTAAGGAGAACATAAGGGAACTGGTTCTACAGCAGAATACCTTCAATGCGAAAGGCATCAGACCCGGATTAGGCTTGTTCGGAGAAGGAGCAGAGCAGGATCCCTGAAGGGATGGGATTTTTCATCTCATTAAAATGATCCATAATAATACACAGTAAAGTTCAGAAAGAGTGGAAGACATACATCTAGTTGTCTAGATGGCATGAATCACAAAATCTAATTATCACTTTTTACCAATAGCTGTATTTGCATGACAACATACTGGCAAACTAACTGGCCAACACTGCCTACAGTTAAGAGGCTCAAAACCTTCTACTGGCTAGTCACGAGAGACATGTGCACATGGCAACGTGAACTCAAGGCTAAGCAACCAAGGGCTGGCACTCTCGTGCTTAAGCAGTGTAAGCTGCAGGTGTTAGCGTTTGCCGCTTCATTGCTCATTGGTTGCCCTTTGTCTCCCCCGAGTGGCTGGATGTGGATCTGCAGGAAACCGAGACCTTAAGTAGCCATTAAGGAGTAAGCCAGAGAGTGAGCTGTATGAGCGAGCTTAGTAAAGTAGTGTTTACATCAATCCTGGTGTCTTATGTCTCTTCAACATGGTGAAGCATGTGGTTTATTAATTCAAAAATGGTATCGGATCAATATCGACACATATGCAAAGTTTATGTATCTGTGCTGGTATCAGAACTGGAAACGCTGGATCTGTGCATCCCTAATGCTAGTATGCAATCCTGAGGCTATAGCAAACCTGACATTGTGCATGTTTATTTCAAAAATCAGCTTCAGTTGGGGGGGTGGGGGCGTGATTGCCAATGGCTGGATACACCTGAAGCATGCTGGGTATTGCAGCGAGAGAAAGCAGATGGAAGAAAGCTCAAGCAGTATTCAAAAGACAGAATTCCAGAAAACCGATGAGGCTGTGGGACACCTTGCTACATATCATGACTATTTAACACATCAATGCTACTTTTAGGCTGAAATTGGACTCAAAAGTCTCAGATTCTAGACTCAGGAGAAGTTTAGGTTCTAAGCCAAATAAATCCTGGAATGTGTGGTGGCTGTTATTAGGGCTGGGCAATGTCACAATGCTGGTTGTCATCATGGAAAACTACATCACAACAAGTCAAAATATGCACTTCTGAAATAAAATTAAAATACATGTTGGATGATGGATTAAATCAGCTGCTATGTTCACTACCTGCACTGTACATAATATATACACAGCTACTGCTTACAACCACATACCTACTTGTTCACCTGGCTACCTCAACACACTGTACTTCCCAATATGTACACTTAACACTACGCTGTATTTCACTCTACTATATAGTGCTAGTGCTGTTTGCACTAGTAACATTCTGACATATAGTTACTGGTCTTGCACATCCTTGTATTTACTGTCTATGTACATATAACTTTTTGAATTTTAAAATGCAGCAGTACTCTGTCCTTTCCAATCTATCAAATGTCAGAAAAAAAAACTGACGTTACAAAATATTGTGTACATCTTGTAATGATATTACAAGATATTACATTTGTCCCCCATATTGCCCACTTTAACCCATTCTCAACAAATCTTTTAGTAGCTTGATGACACTTATTGTAAGAAAGTTACCTTTAAGAGCCAATTTAAGCTCCAGCTACATAGCTGTGTTCAATTATTATTCTTTACTCAAAGCGAATGCAGTTATGCCATGAGGTAGTGACACCAAGTGCATTAATAAAGAAAACAAAGGTGGAAAATTAGCTACTAATGTACACTGAAAATAACTGAAAGTCAAGGCTACAACACTTGCTGGTTTATTCAAAGATAGAGTCGTGCTTAACCACTCAGTTTTCCATTTACTGCTCTATTGTTTGGTTTGTTATTGTTTATTCAAAGAGACCAGTGTTCTGAGTTTAAACACTTCAGGGAGCTCTCCAATTCAGCCTAAATAAAATACCAAATACAGGAACCAGACTTTTTGGCTGTACTGTACTTTATTTAAGATGTGAACTACCTCATGGACCTGACTTGTAACCCACTCACCAATATTGGCCACAAGGTGGAGCTATTTGCACACAAGCAGCTTTACTTCTGCTTGTACTTGCTGGGCACAAACAAGTCAAAATGAAACCACAGCTGCCTACAGCCTCGAACTCCACCCAACTTTACTTCCCCAGCAGCAGAGACACTGTCTGAACAAGACTCCAAATGAAAGGAAAATACTGCAACCCCCTGTTCATGTGTCTATAAGTTTATGTCCAGCATCTCAAACCTAATCCAAACTCTCTCTTCCCATGACACAGACATGTGACCCGTGTGGCAGGGTAAACAGTAAAACACTAATATTGAGGTTCATATCTTCAGTTTCGATTTGGGACACTTTTATACATAGGACTGAAATCCAATACGTATCCGATATGCAGCAACGCGACTCAATTCATGCAAGCCTCTGTGACGTTCTGTGGGTGTTATAATTAGGTAGAAATGGGTTTGCTGGATGAGGTTACAGTAAGTTTGAACCACAGTGCCTACCACTGAGCTGCTGGACAACCAGGTTTTGCCTTTTGCTCATCACCTTACCCAAGAAGATAACATTCCTATCCCTGTATTCCAATATGACCATTCCTACGTTCAGAGAGCTACAAATGTGACTGATTGGCACGATGAACATTCAGAAGCATTCACACATCTGGACTGGTCCACAAGATCCCCAGATTTGAATCTACTTAAAAGTCTGTGGGAACCACCTGGAACAACCAGTAAACCGTCAGGGAAGGCATCCACCAAATCTGGAACAACTGACCAATTCTTTGATGTGAGTGTCTGAACATTGATGTGGCCTACATCCAGAAACTTGTCCAGTCCATGTCCAATCCAATCACAGCTGTTATTGGTGCTGGTGGAGGTGCTACACGCCGTTAGGTACGGTTCACTCACAGGGGACATATACACAGAACAAACAGTAATCTGCTGGCTATCCCAGAAACTCGGCTCAAGGGGGGCGGGGTCAGTTTAGAGCTATTGTGGCTCACAGTTGGCTTTCCTCAACCCGAGAGCTAATGACACTCATCTTTAAAGAAAACATCCTGAAATAATTGAATACTTAATTTAAACAGAACCTCAATCACACCACTTTCAGTACAGTCTTATTTTTAGTTCTCTTATCTACAATTTGGTCTCAGTTCTTTCTTTACGCCCACCGGTAGATAGAGTGATTTTTAATGTGTCATTAATAACATGTAGCATTATTACTGTTATTATTATTTAACTATGGTCATGTTATTCTAGGTTGATTAGTTAGTTGGGCTTTATCAAACTTTACCTTAGAAGAAGATGGATCAAGGTGTCTGGCTGTACACAGGAGCTAGTTGCTTTGGGTAAACTGTGCACCCTCCGTTTTCTGTCCATGAGGAATCCATCCATTTAAGAGACCTAAAATAAAAGCACATTCATTATAAATAAATAAAATAAGTCTATAAAACTAATACAAATCTATGTGAATCACCAGAAGAAGGCCTCACAAACGTGTTTACACCAGGTCCTTAAATGCAGGACACTGAGCACACTTGAGGTGAAGCTTTGTGAGCTCACAGTTATGAAGACATGGCTTCAGAGGATCAGCATGAGCTCTGCTCAGTTGCATTAAGTGACAGCACCGTGTATATGGGCTGTGCAGGATATAGCCCCCCTCAGAAGAGGCTACTCAGGCGACATCAGGTACACTAGATAACATAGATTGACTACACAGACAGACACTAGATAAATAACAAGCAGCTAACAGGTGCCAACAGCTCATAGCACAGAAATATCTAGCAGCTAGCTGTTAGCATTACACAGCTAACCATACTAACACAGCTCAGTTACATTATGAACTAGGAGTGGGCGATATAATATCGTCCACGATAATACCGGTATATTTTGAAACTCGATAGGATTTTTGCCATATCGCGATATTATAAGCAAGTGCACGTGACTCACGTACACACGCTTAACAGTAAAAAAAAAAAGGCCACCAAAGCGGAGAGCAGCACCACAGGCACTGAGGACGAATTAGTTCGTCCTTCAGACTATTGTAATTTGCAAAACCTGCAAAAATACTGTGACCACAAAAGGTGGCAACACATCTAATTTATTTCACCACCTAAAGCAAAAGCACCCACGTGAGTATGAAGAGTGTCAGTCCATGCATTCAACATTCCTGGAAGGAAATATTTCTCGCAAACAGCGTTGCCACAACTTTATGATGAATGCCGGGTCAAGTTAGCCGCTACATTAGCATCAGTGGAGCACTACGCGTCGACTACCGATTTGTGGTCGAGAAGAACCACAGAGCCGTATTTAAGCTTGACTGTACACTACATCAATAGCAACTGGAAACTATGGGGTTCCTGCCTACAGACAAGCTTTTTTCCAGAAGGCCACACAGGAGAAAATATTGCCAAAGTTTTAAGGGAATTTCTCTTGTCGTGGGACCTTAAAGAAAAAAAACAGGTCTGTGTGACAACAGATAGCGGAGCAAACATCGTCAAAGCTGTGGCGCTGAATGCTTGGGTCAGCCTGCCTTGCTTTGGACACAGTCTTCATACTGCCATTGGTAAGTTCCCATTTTAATCTGAAATATAAATGTGTATATGTGACAATGTGGGGAAAGTTCGTTGGATGTTGCTATTCTGGAATTTTCTGGAAAATAATGGCAGTGTAGCCCGCTCCCGCTCGCAGTCCCGCCCGTGCTTCACAAATAAATAAATCTCCTCTGAAACAGTGGACATCAGGTTACTTTAATGATATTGTTAATTGGACTGTCTACTTTAACTATTTTAACACAAAACAAGGATAAAAATGTATATGTTTGTAGGCTGCTTTGATAAAGTTAACATTGTAAAAAGTAATCAGACCTTATAAAAATACACCTTTATATTAAAAGGCTATATTAAGCAGGTAATTACAAAAAAGATGCAGCATTACTCCATTTGCTGGAATACTTTAAATAAAAATGCAGCGTAATTTAGCAAATTACTATTAACAAACCTGCAATCCTAAATGCTGTGTGAATTTTCCATTAAGGAAACGTAGAAGTAACTGAAACTACAATCATTACGAAATTAAATGAGCATGAACATTCCTGGACAATGGGATAAACTAGCTTGCTTTAGATTTCCATGAAGAAAAAATGATGTCGGGCGTTAAAGAGGGCTTCAGCATGCTGCGTCTCTGGTTCTGTGGATATGCTTGATTCACGACCTAAGTTTCCTAAGAGATGAAAATTCAAAGGTGATTTTTCCACCACTGAAGAACTGTTATTTTTGCATGATTGTTATTTTGTATGGGTTATTAATAACTTTGCAGTATGCAGACCTCTACCTACTCTGAC
>JAVGWN010001510.1:0-12298 GCA_034552555.1 Semaprochilodus insignis | reverse complement strand
AAATGCATGTTGTAAATATGTGGGCCAGCTTTGGGTGACTGCAGATTGCCAGTGCTGATAGTGGACCAGCAGAGCCATAGCTTTGCCAGATGTGGGCCATATCTCTATGCTGTCTGGGTTAAATCCCGTTTATGATCCTGTTTAAATCTACGTCTTTGAAAATCCTAATTTAAGTGACCTTTAAGTGATCTTAGTACTTAGCTGGGTTCTTTGAGTGAGTACCTTGTATGAAAGGTGCTAGATAAATAAGCCTGCCTGGTCTCAGCAGCACAGAGCAGATCTCACACTGAAGAAAACCTCTCCGAGGGCCTCCTGCAGTGACGTCAGCATGCCCCGCATTTCTCTGAGGCTTTTTGTCTTTTCCTGCGGAGGCGACAGAGTCCGGACCAGAGGGCCGTTTCTCCTTCCTGTGTCTCACCCCGGATTAAAAGTGAGTACTGTATTACTGCTCTGTGTGTCCGGCGCCCCGGGTGCTGCAGTCCGGGCTCGGTTAATGGTGGACGATGTGAGTGTAGTGGCTGTTTTTCAGCCTGTTGCGCTTCACTTCTCGCCACGTCTCAGTGCTCAGCTCAGGTACGAACCTGCGGGAGCTCAGATCTCCTGCAGACAGCGGACTGATGGCCACAGCGCGGTCATCTAAACCCCCCTAAAACTCTCTCTGCGCTTCCCAAACCGCCACGTTGGAGCTTTTATATTTGAGTTTTCTGTTCCACCTTAAAAGACAGCAGCAGCTACGTGTAAATGCTGCACCATTTAAGGTGGAACGGAACATTCCAGTACTGAGCCAGTTTGAGTCCGTGTCTTTCCCTTTGAGGGGTGAAACTACGATGCTAAAGCTGGGTCAGAACCAGAATTACAGAATCATCATGTTCTGATCATCTCATAGGGTGATCTCATCTCTCATAGACTGGATATTACAACCCTAATCCCAAGGAAGTGTGGACGCTGTGTAAAATGTAAATAAATGTAAATAAAAACAGAATGTAATGATTTGCAAATCTCATAAACCCGTATTGTATTCACAACAGAACATAGAACACATATCAGATGCTGAAAATTAGATATTTTACCATTTCATGAAAATGATTAACTCCTTTAGAGCTTGATAGCAGTAATGCATCTCAAAAAAGTTGGGACAGGGGAAACAAAAGGCTGGAAAAAAGTAATTAAAGTACTAATATTTTTTTGTTATCTGGTCTAAATACAATATATCAATAACGGTTATTTGGTCCTACAGTCACAGATTCAGTATCTCTGTGATATGAAGACCAGCCCGGATATATCTTGGTTCAACAAGCTGTTGGAGTCCTCCTTAAGATGAAGGCTCTTTGTGTTTGCTGGTTAGCATTTCTCTGCAGGATGGTGGGCCGGCGGGGCGCGAGGATGGATGAAGGGCTGATGATGATGCAGGAGCTGGAGGATCGACTGAAAGAGCAGATTGATAAGCTGGAGCACATCCGCCTCACTGCTACTGACCTCAAAGAGAACCTGACCGGGGTGAGGGGCGTTAAACATGTTCTGTAGAGTTAGTCTGGTTACCTTTTCATCCACTCAGGAGCTTCTTCTTCTTCTTGTCCTCTGGATGTAGACAGGCTGCTTTTGTTACTGCACCTTTAGAGTAGCATTATGTGGGAAGTGGTATTTTTGCTGTTGGGCTCCTACAGTTACAATGGGTGATTCACTTTTACCCCACTGTTGTGAATACAGATTGTGCTCTGAGCCCCACATGATCAAGTGGTACATGTGCGTTTGTTGATGAGCTGAAGCTGCAGAATCCGACTCCCCCTCACATGCACATGCGTCATGCAGGCATATGGACGCTACACTCACAATTTTGGTCGTTTTTATGTGCAAATAACTACAGTATAATCTGCAGTATCCATACGCCTGTGTGACGTGTGGACACGAAGGGGAGTCGGATTCTGCCAGGGAGTCAGAATTTGGCATAACATCAGCAAAGACAACTTCAGACCCATAGGGGCTTACGAGGTAGAGTTATATTACAGGATTTATTACAGACTTTTAAGACTTGCAGCCCTGGAAAAATTGAAGAGACCACCTGAAAATGATCAGTGTCTCTAATTGTAGAGTTTCTGGGTTTGTGTTGGACCAAAATGAGCAGTTCTGTTTGATTCTGTACACTACTGGAAACACGTCTCCCAAATTCCGATCAAATATTGTATTTAGATCTGTTTATTTAGAAAATCACTAATGACCCTCCAGAAGCCTGTTTTTAGAACCATGCTCGCTGTGCATTTCACCCCAGCCACCGCTCGCCAGTCTCTCTGTAGGTCACTTGAGGTCATCTTACGGTGGTTAAGTGACATTGGAATGAGGTGGCGCTCATCACGGTCAGTAGAGAGTGGTTTTGGCCCTCTGCCAGTCTGTAGCTGTGTTGTCCTGTGTGTTTGCTGCTTGACCTTGTTCTTATGAAGCAGACGCTCACTGTATCTGCCAGTAAAGCTAGAACCCAACCTTCTGTTCCTCACTAAGAACCTGCTGTACATGTTGAGATGCTGATTTAAGAAGAAACTGGAGTGGGCTCTTATTTATTTCCAGAGCTGTATTTGTTGCCAGACGGACAAAGGCTGATCAAACTTTTCAGTGGGAGATCTCTAAAGTTACCTAGCACTATAGCAGGCATTCCCGGCCTGGAGAGGGAATTACACAGACGCTGTTCTCCCTGTTATAAGTCAGTGTACCAACAAAGTGATTTTGAAGCTGTTAAAGTCGTTACATAATGTTGCTTCACAGGGAACAATTATGGGGCAGATTATGGGGATGGTTTGCGCAGGCTCCTTTTTTGCTGTATTATTAATATATTCAGCATAATACACAGTAAACAGTAATTTATATAAATAATAATGTATATGCAAATGATCTTTTGTTCTATTTGACTGCCCTGTATCACGAAAATGTCCAGTAACAACACTCCTTATCATGTCAGCATGAAGGGGTGGTTGTGACCTCACAGTCATGATGGAGCCTACATGGGTTTAGCCTCTTATTTTCAGTATATGGACTGTATGGATTTGGGTATTTTTTTTAATTGTGTTAAGCCTTTTTATTTATTTGCTTGTTTACTTTATAAAAATGAATGGAATATTTGTTTTTCCATGATTTGGCCCCTTTAAATATATTCATCTAACCGTTGCTGAAGTGTATAAGAAGCCATGTTGTAAACTCCTTTATCCATACAGAACAGTGGAGATCTGAGGCAGTCTATCGCTGAACACATGGACTGGCTGGGTCAGCTGACAGAGCGCGTGGAGACTCTGCAGATGAACACATCAGTCTTCGTTCAGGTACACAAACTTGTGAGATAGAATATATGTAATTTTCCCTCTTTTTTAAAATCCTGATCATCATGTTTGAAGTTAGGGGGGATTATGGTTAAAAGTTGGTGATATGGCAAAAATGTAACACAGTGCCTGAAGACATTTTCATGATACCTAACAGTAAATGTTTTTGAGGTTGACCTTGGAAAAACTGAGTGAATATAATAAGATGATGTCATAACATGCTCTGGCCAATCAGCTACTTTATTACTATGCAGTTTGTGCAGCTGCACTGGCTGTTGATGGCTGTTACAGATTCTCTATGATGAGATCAATGACATACCATCATATTGTTTCTGCAGATGAACGCCAAACCTCGCACATGGCGAGGAAAACAGCAAAGCTTCCGTAGCTCCGCCCGCTGGGGGCGGGGTCATGTGGCCAACGACGCCCAATCAGAATTCGGATGGAGCCCGGTTCGTACTAGGCGTAACAGTGATGCTGCTTCTGAGATGTCATGTGCCTGGTGACCAGCCAAGAACCAAATCTACAGCCAAAGTGTGTCCACTCCAAAGTCAGCGCCACTCACAATCACTGGCCACTTTATCAGAAACACCAAGCTTGCACTTCCACTAACTGGCCACTTTATTAGAAACACCAACCTTGTACTTCAGCTAACCACTTTATTAGAAACACCAACCTTGTACTTCCACTAACTGGCCACTTTATTAGAAACACCAACCTTGTACTTCCACTAACTGGCCACTTTATTAGAAACACCTTCCTTGTACTTCCACTAACTGGCCACTTTATTAGACTGACCACTGATGAACAGCTAGAGGATAACGAAAACAAACGGTACCCCAGCAAGGTGGTGCTACAATGGGTGGGTTTCTGGTAAAGTGGCCAGGGGAATGTGGCCACTAAATTGCTATCAGTAATGTCATGATATCAGGAGGGATGAACACAAAAAGAACGTATTTTAGAGGAGTAATGTTTTAAGGTAATTTTTCCACTGTAGACTGCTAGTTACTGTACTGTACTGTTGATACTGATACAGAGTTTAATGTTCATATTCTGTACATGTATTGAAAATAAAAACTTCAGCAGTGGTTTGGTGTGAAAAGCTCTGTTTCAGAGAAGCTCATCGAGTCAGAACTGTTCACAGTGGCGGTGATAGGAACCAGACGTCCACCTCTAAAAGAACATTTTGACCTTAATCTGGAATTCAGCAACCAGACATCCCTCAGTGCACATCAGCGCAAATTACAACACACGAGAAATGTAGTATACGGGCCTTTTAAAGTTTCCTCTGCTGTAATTTCCAACGATGCTCGACAGAGGGCGCCACTGCAGCGTTTCACCGCCCAGTACGGCTTTATGGAGCTGTGCAGGACTCGGAGGGCTTTAGGACCCGGAAGCGGGAGTGGAGACTTTAGCGGGGTTATGGAGGACCAAAGAAAATCACGGGCTGTCCCATTTTAAACCCGAATCCTGCTCATCATCCGCTTCTCGTCCATTAATGACCTAGTCTGTTACTTTACCTCACGATGTCCGTACAGTCGTGAAGCTTCCCCTGCACAGAATGGATACTGCAGCGGCGGAGTCCGAGCAGGTCGAGGATGAAGAGCACTGGCTCTACGGGGGTAAAACAGCCTGTACACCCAAATAAACCACCGTAACACAACATTCACCTCTTCAGGACAGCGCCGCTTTCCTCTATAACCTTGTAATAGCGACCTTATTAAAACTACAACCCGAGAGGAGCATCCTGCGAAGCTTAAGCTAGGTGTTTGTTTAAAGTTGCCGTTCCACCTTAAATAGCGCAGCGGTTACGTTCATACATGTACAAGCGCTGAAGTGGAGCGCAGCGCTATTTAAGGTGGAACGGACAATTCAAATAGGAAGGAACTTCAGACTTCATCCAGGCGCTGTACTAGTTACTGAATATCATTAAAGCAAATATACATCCTTTATCCTGAAGGAAAACACAATATGTTTGTAGTTTTAACAGTATTTAAAATGGTTTCCTTGGTGATATTACAGCTTATGTAGTGAGATGGAGCAACATTAGCATTAATCTTCCATAGAAAGAGATATTAAGTCAGTTTTTATGGCTTTTAAGGTAACGGGGTGCTATTTTTTTCCATGTTATGTTAAGATAAAGATGATTAAGAACAGAACATGTATTTCTATAATTATAGGAACTAGTTGTTTGCTCCGTTGCTTGTTTTGAATGTTGTGGGTTGTGATGCGTTACTGTAACTGGGTCCTACTTTATTCACGCTACGGCGGAGGAACACACGGAACTGAAGTCAGCACCTGGGAAATTAGTATCATGCTACTATCATGATTAAATAAAAAGTTGTTCTGAAAATTCAAATTGTTCTGAATTCCAAAGATTTATTTTCAAAATCCCAGAATAACTGAATGTTTAAGGTGTACGCGGAGTGATTCAAAGTGGGTCTAGTGTGAAATGGTTCAGGTGTTCTTTACAGTGGTGGTGATGGGGCGCCAGGGGTCTCCATATCTACAGCACAAACACAGACACTTTATTTACTATCAAAACCACCAGTGAGCCTACACGTGTCCTCTGATGGTAAAATAGAGGAAAATCTGAAATTAATTCTGTAATAAGTTTTTATAGATTTTATTTAATTTTTATAAGTTGTTCTTTGGGGACTATTTTNCACAGTGAATCTCTGGGTCTACATCTAATCAGGGTTCTGCTTTGCAGCCAGCAAATAAACTCACAGAAGAAGACGCAAAATAAACATAACATTAAACTCGAACTTCAAAAAATGAGTAGACTAGACATTCCAGAGTTGGGTCTGTGTCAGGATACCGAAATCTTGGGACAGCTGGAGGACAATAACATAATTAAAATCCCGTATTTTAATACAGAACAGTAGACTGTTTTTTAGACGGGGTGTCCCTGCTGCGCTTCACATGTAAAATAAACTAATTGTAATTAACCTTTTTTTTGTATTCAATCAGATGAAAACTCCAAGAATCAGGCTGTTACCAATGAAACCAATGAACGGTAAGTCTGACCTGTAGGGTGTCTGATTGTCATACTTATATTATGTACTTATAAGATGTTTATAAACATGAAGTCGAAGGATTTAGATTTATTTATTGTAGTTTAATTTTTGAATAGAAAACTTTGTTCATTACAGCCTAATAAAACTACAGAAACAAAAAGAGTTTTAGAGCAGGACGTGAGACGGCATCCCTGTCCCTCCTGGTCACATAGTGAGCAGTGAGGTCGTTGTTTTGAGGCGATTATGTCCCTAATTCTGGAAATCACTGTGGAGCATTAAGAACCGTCACGACCAAAACACAGACTTTACACTGTTCCATAAATGTTTCTGTGTTTAATTAAACATGTGATGATTTTATGTGTGTACAGCTGTTCAAAGCTGTGTTTGCTTGTCATGTCCTGGCTAGTGTTTTTGAGTTCTGCTCCTAATGAGCAAAAATTGTCACTACCGAAACGTTTGGTGGTGTTATGAATGTCTTGATAGAGACCAAATTAATTGTTCAATTATTAGTTTTATAAAATAAACATAATTAAATAACAGAGTCACTGAAACTTAAAGGAGTTTAGTCTAAAGGCCCAAATGGGTATTCAGCTCAGAACCGTTTCAGTAGAATGATTTGTATATTTTATATGAAATCTCTTTAAAAGCTGTATTGTTTGTTGTTTCCCAGTAATGCATCCTGGAGTCTCAGACAGGCTCAAATATAGATTATAGTAGATTATTTATGTTTTGCACATGCAAAGAAACATTTGCTGAATCTGCTGAATTACTGTGAGTTACTGTTCATGACACTGAAACTAATTTCAGCACCTCCTCTGTCCTCCAGAGAGACAGAACCTGCTCCTGAGAGCAGCACCAGCACAGAGGAGAAGAACGACACAGAGCAGGTACTGACACAGAGCCGCAGATTCAGCGGTGGAGTAGAAGCATAAACCTCCGATACGGTGGCAGAGAAGTGCAAAACAAATGAACATTCAAGAAAACAAAATTACAAACATAAAAACAAATTTACAAGACGTGAAACACTTTTACCAGTACCGAAACACTTTTACAAATTGTGNGTTGCGGACCCTTGTCAATCAAACTGTTTGGCGGTGGTAGAGTGGGTGGAGTTTGGGATGGTGACGACGCTACAGCATGATTAGTCCATTTTGTGGTGTGTGTTTTATCCAGCTGACCCGCTTCTGTTTCTCCTGGTGAAGGTCTTTAGAGTGTTTAAAGAGCAGACGGGAGAAAGAGACGAACAGGCGACTCTGAACCACGTGGGCTGTAAACAGTGGGCTGTAAAAGCTCTCAGCCGTTTTAAGCTAGCTAGCTGGTTCTCCACTACAGCTCTCGCTCTTATACACATCTAATCATTAACATTTCCAGCTCTAAGTGGTTTAGACGCCTGTTCATCTCTTACTTCCACTCACTCTACCACCGCCAAACAGGTTGATTGACAAGGGCCCGCAACAAGCACTTCCTGTGTGTTAGACCCGCCCTTTCCTCAGAACTCTCAGTCTGTAAAACTGTCTCGGTACTGGTAAAAGTGTTTCACGTCTTGTAAAATTGTTTTTGCTTTTGCAATTTTATTTTCTTGAATGTTAATTTGTTTTGCACTTCTCAGCCACCGTACTCCGACCTCACAAACATATTCTGTTCAGTTACAGGTACAGGTGGGCGACATAGGTGGCAAAAATGTTAGGTCACAACAAGACGATTACACAATACACCATTACACAATACACGATATGCACCACAATATTACGCTTAAACAGAGAAAAAGCAAAATTAGAAAACTGCTATCTGTACTAAACCCATTTAAACAGGACTAATTATGCTCTCTTTGAAATTCAACATTCAGTGACAGTTCAATTAAATTCAACTTTATTCAATATGCCCGACATACTGAGAAAAGCATATAGTGACCTAGTTTTTATTAAAATAACAATACATATTTCCCCAACTTTAGGTATTCTTTAGGAAACAATTCATTAAAATCATCAAAATCTCTTTTTTCCCCAAATTTCACTCCTAAAAGATACAACCAAATTTAGCAAATATAACCACATTGAATGAATAAATGTGACTGACACTGGAGGAGATTCTTTTATTTAGATTTTAAGTTTAAAAAATAATTTCTTTATATAAATTTAAAGAAATGTATAAATTTCTGATGATAATAAATTATCTTAATAGTTATCTAATTTAACTACATTTTCATTATCATCCAAGCTGAACACCAGCTCCCCTTTACATTGTGTGAAAAGTTGAATGGGACACTAGAAGTGACATAAAACTAAAATCCGTTTCAGTTTAAAAAAGAAATTCTTTATACAAATTTACTTTACTTACTTTATTATTATTACTTTATTATTATTGCAGCTTTGCAATAATGCAGGAAACATTTTAACAGCAAATAACAACATTCTTTTTGTTTTTTGTTTTTTTTTGTCCAGGCAGCTAAAAGTGCGGAAGATGAGGAAGAGGAGGAGAGTGACAGTGATGATGAAGATGATGTCAAGGTTACCATTGGCAACATCAAGACAGGCGCTCCGGCTTACATGTATGTTGCAGGTTTCGCGTCTTGGAAGTTTCAGATCTCAGTCTAAACTGTAAAGATTGTCGTAGTGAATGTTGATATAAGCTGTACATCCTTTATTTGATCCTGCCTGTTGCAGTGTACAGTTATGCAGAACCATTATAAATGAATATGACTGGCAATATGATATGGCAACACTTTTAAGCAAGTAGGTGCATGTTGTGAGTGTCAAGCCACATAAATTCCATGCAATTTGACCGAATTTACATGAAACAATTAAAAAATTAAAGTTGCAGTAATATGTAAACTTGCGTAGTACGTTCTGTTTCTCCATTCATGAATAGGTATGGCATTGTTTGTTGCCCTTTATTTAAATAAAGTACTTTATTGGCTGTTTTTTTTTTTTTTAAAAAAGATGCAGCTGTTGCATTAAGTTTCAGGTGAGTTGCTTAGTTTCATGTAGGTTTCAAGCAACCACAGCTGGAACTTTGACCATGCCAAGCCAGCCTAAGTGATATTAGAAGCTAGTCCGCTGGGTAATTCTATGGTCAATATATTTCAGTCTGGGAAAATGTGAGCTATAGATCAGGAGTCTGTAGCGCTTGGTACGTAATTTGCATCGTGATGATGTCGTGTATTATGAGAATTCTGCTGGTGATGATTATTTAACTAAATTTTCATTATCGTCCGAGCTGAACACCAGCTCCCCTTTACATTGTGTGATAAGTTCATTATGAATGGGACAGGCACTAGAAGTGACCTAAAACTAAAATCTGGTTTCCGTAGGAATGGAATGGAATTCTCAGTGTGTTGAATGTGTGTTTTCCACAGGGGGTCTGGAATAAACCTTAACATTAAGCCAGTGCGTGGATATGGAGTGGCAGCTACAAGTGAGCAACACTCAGTCACTCTCTTTGGAATGAAATTATATACAGCTCTGGAAATAAATAAGAGCCCACTCCAGTTTCTCCTTAAATCAGCATCTCCACATGTACAGCAGGTTCTTAGTGGGGAACAGAAGGTTGGGTTCTAGCTTTACCGGCAGATACAGTGAGCGTCTGGTTCATAAGAACAAGGTCAAGCAGCAAACACACAGGACAACACAGCTACAGACTGGCAGAGGGCCAAAATCACTCTCTACTGACCGTGATGAGCGCCACCTCATTCCAATCTCACTTAACCACCGTAAGATGACCTCAAGTGGCCTACAGAGAGACTGGCGAGCGGTGGCTGGGGTGAAACGCACAGCGAGCATGGTTCTAAAAACAGGCTTCTGGAGGGTCATTAGTGATTTTCTAAATAAACAGATCTAAATACAATATTTGATCTGGAATTTGGGAGACGTGTGTCCAGTAGGGTATAGAATCAAACAGAACTGCTCATTTTGGTCCAACACAAACCCAGAAACTGTACAACTAGAGGAACTGATCATTTTCAGGAGGTCTCTTCAATTTTTCCAGAGCTGTATAAACCGAAACCATCATCTTTATTATTATATAATTATAGACACGGTAATTATGGACCACCTTCTGAATTGCTTCTTCATTGTTGTTTTGCGGAGCAGATAAACTTCAGTGTAAAGGTGTAGACATGGAGTCCCTGACCGGCTTTAATGGACTCCATGCGGTCGAGGTGGAAGCAGATACGTATGAAGACAAACCCTGGAGGAAGCCAGGTAAGAAAATCACTCAGCTCTAATGACCTGGAGGCGGTAGACGGGTGGTCTTTCCCCAGAAGAAAAACTATTTAGTTTTAAACTGATATTCGAAAAAGGTAGAAATGTTTGGTTTGACTTACTCGGTGTGCGGCTGACTTTTCAGACTCATTTCAACGTAAAACACATAGAAGCTTCTTTCTTTAACTGGCAGATATTAAAGTAATAATTACACATTTTCATGGTTTTGCTGAGAAGGTCGTACCACCTCACATGCTGATGTGAACGCTTCTAACTAAAATCCACAAAATCACATTTTTTAATTTGTGAAAGAGCTGCTAACTTCGGCATTACGCCATAAAGGTCACATGGGGTCTTCTTTATGATGCACAACCCTGCCCCCTCTTTCATAACAGTATGTCAAAATAAAAGTCCTTTGTTTTTGGTTGTGACATTACTAGTAGTAGTAGTAGTAGTTCCACCACCACCCTTATTGTAATAGCAGTACTGTTAAATAAATCTATTCTCAGGTGCATCATTTCATAATTCCATTTATTTCTGAACTGTAGGTGATGAAAGTATCTCTTTAAAAGCCATTTAAAGCTGTATTTGAATAGACGTTGAGGAAAATATTGAATAGACGTTGAGGAAAATATGTCAGTCTCATTAAAAATGTTCATGACGTTGCTTTATGTCCTTAACATGTTACTTTTGTTTGCCGTCATGTATGTAATTACTGTGCAAAATCAAGAAAATCCTTCAAAGCTATTTATTTAATCTTGAGTGTGTTTTTGCCAGTATAAATTCTATATAACATTAGAGTATATGCAAAATACACCGCACTCCAGCTGTTGTTTTCAATTCCCTCAGCAGCACTTGATTGAGTTTAATGAAGGATTGATACGATTTTCTGTCTTACATTCTCTATACATGTATAAATTGCCGTCTGTGTGTGTGTGTGTGTGTGTGTGTGTGTGTGTAGGTGCGGATCTGTCGGACTATTTTAACTACGGTTTTAATGAAGAGACATGGAAGGCGTACTGTGAGAAGCAGAGAAGGCTTCAGCTGGGACTGGACCCCTGTCTTCCTCCCAGTTTTGAGAACAAAATCACAGTATGTTTATGAATATATTTATTTCCGATGTTGGCTGGCTACTTTTCGCTCAGTCCAGCGGTTACTCTGTGCACACACAGAATGGACATCATACTATGTACACACAGCCATTTAATTGATTTTTGAGCAGTATATTGAAATTATTGCACCATTAAAGTACCAGTGTGTTAACCTCTAGTGGTGAAGCATATTGCAACCTACACACCACCCTCCCCTCCCTCCGCTAGAACCTACAGTGTGTTATGACCAGTATTAGGACCACCCAGTTTACATGGAGAGGAGAGAAATATGGTGAAATTATTGTACTAAAACACAATATTTCACCCAGGACTACAAAAACTCTACAGCTAGTGAACCCTGAGGAGATATTCACCGAATCTGACATAAAATTGGGTTGGATTAAAATCACATACTGCACCTTTAATACAATTAATCTGTCGGCCCTAAACTACAGCTGTAATATGTCTATTGCTTTTCTGCTGCCGGGTTAATAATGAATCTTATTTTATGCGTCTTTCAGGTCCAGCAGGGTAGAACGGTCAGTTTGGAAAAGGACCCTGAAAACTCAGCGGTCAAACTGGATTTCAAGGCTGACTTGTCTACGCAGGTTATGACGGCGTCCAGCAGACTGAAAGCTGGACCTCCACCCAACAGGTGTTTCAGAAAAACAGCACACTACAGACAC
>JAVGWN010001508.1:0-12299 GCA_034552555.1 Semaprochilodus insignis | reverse complement strand
AGTTTAAAAACCTTTTAGAAAATGTTTGTATTGTTTTGGTTTGGATGTTCACCCCTGGAGCGCTTAATCTTTTGGTTTTGGATATTTGTTTTGTTAAGGCCTGGAATTTGAAAATTACTAAAGTGTACGAACCCTAAGGTAGCTTAGATACGACATTGCATGCATGTGGAGCTTTACTCTGCAGTGAACTAGCTCTTTCCAAACTCGGCTGTCAGATAGCTGTGACTTGGAGAATGTTATTAGATGGATTGTGTGAAGAATAGGCAGCTCTGAAATAGCAGCATCACGCAGATGATAAATGCATGCCAAAAAAAAAAAAAGCAAAGTGCTTATTTCTCAAGGTTTACAGTTTCTCACGTTAAGTAGTAAGGCTCTATATGGTAATCATGCATCCTCAGCCAGTTAAAATGTGTTGAGGTCTGTCACGCACTTAAGTGAGGTAGCACTAATAGATGTATATATTGAAATACTTTGTTTTGGCACTTATACTGACCATAACCTTTCCTCTCTCTAGGTATGAGTGCTGGGTGGGGATTGCTAGGTAGTGCACTTATGCTTTATATATGTCTGTGTATTGTTATCTCTAGGTATTAGCACTGGCCCTTGTTCGGGCAGTGTCTGAGCTCATTGCGAGTTTTAGATTCTAACCTTCCTGTACTAGCTAGGAAACGTTATCCAACGGAACACTTAAGCGCAGTTGTAAGTCGGTCTGGATAAGCGCGTCTGCTAAATGCCTTAAATGTAAATAATGATTCATCCATTATTGACAAAATGGATGAATAATCTGATAATATTGCTGAGTAGGGGTGCGGTACAGTAGGTGTGGGTGATATGGCAAAAAAAGTCATATCATGATACCTGAGACATTTTCATGATACACAGTGTATGTCACATATTGTCAGTATTTTGGCACATAGACACTAGGAAATATTGACTGAAAATAGAGTATCGCAGAATTATGTTTTGTGAGACTGTATGGATTCTGAAAAACAGAATAGCGATTTGTAATAGTCTACATGCAAAGATTGGTGGCAGAGAGTGGTTCATTTTTGCTGTGTTTAAACCCCTGACCACTAGATAGCAGTGTTGTAATCTGACTTCAGCCATTACACTCTTCAGCTCTAATGTTAGATAGCAGCGCAAGTGCATTAGCAAACCTGTGCAGATGCTGGACTGTTTTTTACACTATAACAGTTTTCCTAAAATTGGATTTAAACAATCACAATAGATCGCCTTGCTTATAGTATCACGATATATCACAATATATTGTATCATGATATACAGTATATTGTCAGGTTCTTGCTAATACACAGCCCCAGTAGACACACTTCATTAGTATGGCCACATTTAACAACAAACCTGTACTCAATGTTTCCTATACAGCACTGAACAAGATCCAATTAAACAGAACTAAGCTTGCTCTTTTTAACAAAACATGCGGATGGCCTGTGTTCTTTTAGTGCCGACAGTTTCCATGCTCAGATAAGCATATTATGTCTCACAATACTGTGATGCAGCCCAGATCTGCAGTATAGTATGTCAAATATGGAATTAAAAAAAAAAAAAGTTTTTAAGGCAGTTTTTAAATGTGGCGCTGCTGGTGAATTGTGTCTGTGAAAAATACTAAATATTCCGATACATACTGTGCATCAAGGAAACGTCTTTAAGAAATATACGATTGTTAAACACACCTATTTCTACATAATTTCCAATTCATTCATAATTTCTAATTCATTTAAACACTCACAGAAACACTCCTATGAAACTGACTAGTTAGCAGGATCAAAACAAAAAGTGTTTATAAAAATAAAATTATGTTGTGATTGGCTGGGCAGCTAATTCAGCCTTCTGTGATAACAGCAGTGCAGGTGCCAGTATAGTGAAAAGGCGAGGCAGACTCTAATTGAAATGTCTCTTCTGCGGTTTCACTGTATTGTTCTCTGTTTTTGTTTGGACAGGTGACCTGAACCTGAACGTGGTGGCCATGGCTCTGTCAGGCTACACGGATGAGAAGACTTCTCTCTGGAGGGAGATGTGCAGCTCTCTGAGGCTGCAGCTGAAGAAGCCCTACCTGTGTGTGATGTTTGCCTTCCTCACCAGTGAACCTGGGTCCTATGATGCAGTGCTGGTACATAAACAACCAAACTATTTGAGCTGTGGGGTATTTCATAAAGCAGTTTTTCAGTAACTATAGATAGAGTTCTGCCCTACAGGGTCTATAGGATGTAAACATGAAGTTTCAAAATATACCATTCACTTCCCAGTTCATCCAGTCCATCGATTTTCAATCCATGGAGACTAAGCCTAGGTTTACACAGCAGGTAAAAGTGGCTGAAACCTGATATTTTTCTTTATATGTGACGTGTGTTATCTGTGTGGCAGTGTGAACAGCGAAAAACACATTGAATCTGATATTTTCAATTCCGATTAGGCATATTGTTTTTGCATGTGGTATTGAAATCCGATACCTATCCAATATGTGGCGGGTGAGTCAGTCTCAACAATCAGATTGCTATTCATGCGTCTTGGAATTTGTCATAATTTTTTTTGCACCGCTGAGACCTCAAACATTTGTTTTAATGTTTCTATCAAAATAAAAGGGAACTTATCACAACAGCTGAGTGTTTAAAGAGATCTCTAAAGAGAGGTCAGGATGCAGCAACAGGAAATAGAGTCTGCAGTGTCAAAGAAAAGTGTAAAGTCTGAAAGCCAAGTTTGAAGAAACCAAAGAAGTGGCTTTGGCTGAGTCACATGCCCTTTTTACCATGAGCTGGAATGCATTCTGGGTGATGAGCCCAGTTGTCAGCCATTGGAACGTTGCGATCGCTCTTGTGATGCTGGAAAAGATGAAACTGAAACCTCCCAGAGCCGTTGGCAGTTATGACTGTTTACCTCTGGATGAATGCGCCATGTAAAGCACTGTTCTTTGCACATGCGGGTCAGTTTAAGAGAGTGATCTGTTCAGACTGATGTCAGATATAGATCACATTTAAAAGATATTGTGAACAGCCTAACAAGAAAATTGGGTTAGGTGAGAAATTGGATTTGGGCCACTTTTACCTGCTGTGTGAACGTAGCCTAAGCTCCAACAGCAATCATATTTTACAATATAATACAAGATAAAAATATAAAAGTAGAATAGAGTTTTGATTTATCTGACTAACTTGGACATTTTTTCCCATCTTTTATATTGTAAAAGACGCCCATTGGGTTTGAATTTATCAGTTGTGTATTTCTAAATGTATGTGGTAACCCTGCTGTTGTCTATGTCATATCAGTATGTTAATAAGTATCCATACTCATATTTAATATGTTTTCCTTTTGTGACAGTTATCTCCTAAAGTTACAGTACTTGGCTACTTTGATTCCTCTGCAGAAATCACACTTAAAACTTCCTTGTCAAACCATGTTGTTTATTAACAGTATGAGAGTCGTGTGGCTGTCAGAGACAGAGTGGCCTTCGCCTGCATGTTCCTAAATGACAGTCAGGTAAAAACTTTATTCATCTTGCTGTTTATCAGAATGCGCTTTGGTTCTTTGTTGAGGTTTATTGAAAGATCTTCCCTGTTATTATTCTGAAATGTAATTATTAGTAAACCATGTAGGCTTTTAATTTGATTAAATTTTAGTATAAAAATATTATTTAAAAATTAAATCACGTATGTATGTTTCTGGTGAAGCTGCCACGTTACATTGACAAGCTGACCAATGAGATGAAGGAGGCGGGGAATCTGGAGGGCATTCTACTGACGGGGCTGACGAAGGATGGCGTGGATCTGATGGAGAGCTATGTAGATCGCACTGGAGATGTGCAGACAGCCAGTTTCTGCATGCTCAGGGTAACTATCACACACACAAGACAGCATCCAGCCCTAGCCAAGAATTTGTAACTCTCTGGTCATCACACATTCACTGATGGCACAGAGTACATTTAGTCTTGCTTGATTCTTAAACAGAGTGGCCAAACTCCTGCGTTCCATGCTTTTTCACCTGCTGTTTGTAGGCAGGTATTATATGTGTACCGTTTGTGTGATATCCCTGGAATTTGGAAATGGGTCCAAATATTAACAGCATTAAGAATCTTCTGTGGCTTTTATTTCAAAACGAAAGGATAAAGGATTGTATTGTTTGTTGTGGGTGTGTGTTCAGGGCTCCACGCCAGAAGTGGTGAAGGATCCACGAGTCCAGTGCTGGATTGAGAACTATCGCAATCTCCTGGATGCTTGGAGGTTTTGGCACAAACGGGCTGAATTTGACATCCACAGAAGCAAACTAGACCCCAGCTCCAAGCCTCTTGCTCAGGTGTTGTGCCTACCGCACCGATGCCTTACGCGGTGTTCATACGTGTCAGCTATTGTAACAGATGATGTGAATGTGGCGATAAAGGAATGAAATGTTTCGCTTCTTTCAAGCACAGTCTGGCATTTCTTGTATACGTAATAATTAAGTTCAACCATAATTTACTGCAGTGGTGCTCTTGGAATTATTGATGACCTGCAGTGCAGATAAACGTTCTGTGAATAGATAAAGCTTGACGTTGTGAATGAACGGTCACCCTCTGTTCCCCTCTCTTTTAGGTGTTTGTGAGCTGTAACTTCTGTGGAAAGTCCATATCGTTCAGCTGTTCCGCAATGCCCCACCAGGGCCGTGGCTTCAGCCAGTATGGGGTCAGCGGTTCCCCTACTAAGTCAAAGGTCACAAGCTGCCCTGGCTGCCGGAAGCCGCTACCGCGCTGCGCCCTATGCCTGATGAACATGGGAACGCCAGTGTCCACTTGCACAGGTAATGGATCAGCTGCTCACTCTTTCGAACTGACCATAGAATTTAAAGAGGTGATTAAATCAAAGAAGACGACAGAGAATGAGTGAAATCTTGGTTCTAAGTGGCGTATTGAACTTCTCCGCACTTGATTGGCAATGTTGGGTCAAATCAGTGGTGCTAAAAATGGATCAAAAACCTGAACAAGCCATCTTCTTCACCTGTCTCTGTCTAACCAAAAGTCTCAAAACATGCATTTATGCATCCATTCATTCGTACATTTGTACATAGATACCTGACTACATACCACACAAACATAATTCCTGTTTACTCTTTGTCTGCTTTGGTGGTTCTTCAGCATACCGCTTATTAAATATAATACCATTTTATGAAGACAAAGAGACAAAAACTGTTTTATGACTGTTTCTGTGTAAATGAAGGCTTTGTTTTACGTTCATTAGGAACAGGGAAGTCTGATGAGAAAGTTGACCTGCCAAGAGATAAGAAACTCGCTCAGTTCAACAACTGGTTTACCTGGTGCCACAACTGTCGCCATGGAGGCCATGCTGGCCATATGCTTAGCTGGTTCAGGTGAGTCTAATCATATTAATAAATAGTTCTAGTATTCTAACATACTGACGTAGAGTTACTGCTCTTGCACATTTTGCACGTGTCTTACTGTTTATGCACATATTGTAATGTGTCTTGTCTTTGCACTGTACTTACTCTCATCTGTTCTTTTAATTACTGCACTGGAGAAGTAGCCTGACGGTGTTTTGTTATACTGTACAACCCTGTATTGGCATAATGACAAAGTTGAATTGAATTAATTTTTGTATTTATGGAAGAAGTAGCCCGTGTAGTAATTAAGGGCCGCAGTAAATATTTGGTAAAATTTGCTAAATCAAAATAACCGGGACTGTTATCCATTTAATGAAAGTCATGTGCTTCAGTGGAACATTTTCATTGAATAGTACTTTGTTGTGATATCTCGGTAGCAGTCTGAGGTTGGGCTCTTGAGACTCCATTTCTGACTTGAGGCGATAATGTCAGTTTTAATCACCTGGTACTATTCAAATGCTTTTCCTACTGTTCTAAATTATTAGCTAGAATGCTGTTTGTTGCATTTAATCCAAGAATAAATAGAGTAAAAAAAGACTTTTTAAAACTGCACTCGGAGATCAGCCTAAGGCTATGTCAGATTTTTTGAGATGACTCATTTGCAAGTAATTATTTCAGATTTGTGTGTCCGAACATAACCAATCTATCTGCATGAGATGCTGTGATAACGATGTAGGTGTCAGGGCTGCACGATATTGGGGGGGAAAACTGATATTGCAGTTTTTTCCCCCTGTGATGACTTGAACATCAATATTTAGAAAACATTTATTCACTGTAAAGTGATTGAGGTGAAAATAATAATAAAAGTTATTTCTCAGCTTTTTTAACACTCTTGTGAGTGTGTACCAGGTTTTCTGGAACTTTGATGCTCTGTAATCGGCTTCAGTGCACCAAACACAACAGCAGGTGAGCGCTTCCTTAAAACAAGGAATTAAGTTAAGGAAGCGTTTCCTTTGTATCAGGGAGCAAAAACGTTGTAGCATGACAGTTCAGTTAATTAACATTGGACGTCCTGCGATGTGAGTAGGGCACATGCGCACATTGCGATGACAATGCTGAAACAATATATTGTACAGCCCTAGCGTCAGTAACTGTGCTGGTGATGCAGATTTCACATCCGGGTGCAGGAGAGATGAGGGTGCAGCATCCCACTCTCCAAACAATCTCTCTCTCTAGCATTAGCATTCATTTGCACTTCTCGAATTCCAGCAGTGCTGTGACTCTGGATTTGGCATTGTCATTTTGTGAGTGACACAAAAGACATGCATTGGATTTGGCATGGCAGTCTGAACAAGGCCTAATACTGCAGACTAGGTGCATGCTCACATAGATGGCTTGATTTGAACAGCTTAAAATGTAATGCTGTAGAATATTGAAAATAGTCCTTCTCGGGAGTTGACTACAGGAGTCCTCTACCCTTCATCACTCATGTTGAAATAGTTGTTGCAACCTTGCTAGGGTTGCCAGGTTGGGCAAGATGCCCCAGAATAATGTTTAATGCTGCTTGCTTTGAGAACATGTTTTGGTAATCCTTATTTCTGTAGAATTTTTAAGTAGTTGAGACATTATTAAATAGAATATTCAAAAATGAAGATACTGCTAAAAGTGAATGAAATCTTAACAGCTACTCACTAGCATTTGTGTTGTACTTAGATTGGTGGCTAAAGGCTTTCATTGACCAACAGGTGTGTTAGACTTTAGGTTCTGACTGTGCCCTATGAAGTTGTTATTATTGTTCACTGGTATGTGGATCTACACACAGGCCATTAGGATGTAAAGGGTTAAGGATGGCCTGTGGTGTTGAAACTCCAGCTTTGTCTTGCTATAATGTAGTGGCACTTGGTATAATGTAGTGTCCCAGCCCTCCATGTGGCATACTGGATTCCCCACCCAGGCCACACAGACAAGATGGCATGTTTTCCCAATAAGAGTCCTTGGGCAAGACTCCAAACACTATATTCACCCTACCTCTACAACATGATTAAACTGTAAATCTCTCTGGATATTGGCCATAAATCTAAAAGATCCTCCTAACCTGTGCCATACTAACCCCCTGCTGTGCACTAAAATATGTTCCTTCTTCTGTTCAGAGACCATAGCGAGTGTCCGGTCTCTGCCTGTACCTGCAAATGCATGCAACTGGACACCACAGGCAATCTGCAGCCATCAGACAACGTATAGTGGTAAAGCTGCCTCCACTCCACCCACTTTTCTGAGGAAGTGTACCTGTGGCATCGGTCAGTCCCTGGAAGGGCAGGGGTGGCGTCTCAGCGCCCTATCGGATTGGTCTGCTGCTCACCCGCAGGGTGCTGTCTGTATCTACCTCCTCAGGTGCTGCAAGACGCCATAGATGGGAGATGAAGAGCTGAAATGAGACTGTACCCGCAAGTCAGATATCGGAAGGAAGACATCAGCAAAAAACTGTCTGTTTTTAACTGAACAACTTTATTACCTCAACATTAGTGACAAACAAGTCGAATGTTAGCATAGTACTAATCTTTTAGTTTTTTTTTTTGACGAGGATGTTTTGGAACACAGTTTGTACTCTGTATACGGTTTGTATACAAGTGCTGATCAATATTGTAACAACAACAGGAATGTTTTGAAGTGCCATTTTGTTAACATATGCAACAACAGTTCTTTTTTTTTTTTCACCCTCTCATAAAATACTAAATGTTGAGATGTGATATTCACCTCTTAGAGACATTGTGGCAAAGGATCTTGAGCAGCACTATACCTTTAATATACAGACCTTACCAGCTCTGTTGGAAGTAGTTAATCCTGCTGTAATTTTTGTTACAGACAAATTTTCTGTCTCACTGGTTTTCATGCAGAAGTCAGCATTTAGCACTGTACTGCAACTGCTGACATGGTTTAATAGTTTTCCATTTGGGCCACAGTCTCTGGTGATTGTCGTTTCAGATCCAGCTTATGACAGATACAAGCTTACCCTTTTCTTTAACTGCAAAATGGCTCACTCAAATACTTGTTAACCCCAGACTGTTGTGCAGAAAGCTCTGAGATGCTGAGGTACTTGATGATATTAGATTATGTGCATAAAACATATTGTAGGATGAAAACAGACACCTAGTCATTTGAAACTGATGGCTTTTGTATGCTGTAAAAACTAGAGGTGGGAATAACCGAAGGCCCCATGACTTATCTCGAAAGGTTTGAATTTGTATTTGCAGTTTATATAATAAGTAGCACTGCTTGGTATCTATGTATCAATACAATATTGCCACGGAAGGTATCGTGATAATATGCTGTATTGATTGATGACCCCTGTAAAATACTGAAGTTTCCTGAAATACAAGCACATGTCTGATTATGTGCAGTACAAAAAATATTATTGGCTGAAACTGACAGTTTGTTAACTTGTGATGGACGCGTTTATTTAAATGTGGTGTTTTTTTGATCACTCTGAGCTGCTGAGGTGTACTGAAATACTAGGTGATATTAGATTATGTGCACAAAGAGTATTGTAGGTTGAGACCAGGGACTTGTGATAGACCTAGTTATGTGAATTTGATGGCTTTTGAATGCCATAAAATACTAGTGTTAAACACCAAATACCCCCCACAATGCAATATTACCATGATACAATATAACAGTTTGTATCACGCTGAGTATTGATATGGCATATCGCCGCTGTCCAAAGAAAAACTAGTGCCTCCAAAATGGCAATGTAAGTAATGTAAGTCAATGGAACCAGACGTCTTTGCAAACAGTTTTGGGCCATTTCTGTTCGTCCAATTATCATGCCATTTTCACACAGTGTAAACGGCAGCTGCAGTGTTCAAATGATGCATAAAGATATACAAATAAACAAAAGTGGAGATATGCAGTGGACATGTTTTTCATTGTACAGCGGCGATGCATTGCATTTTATTACCCTTTTCAACTGCAGATTTTGTCCCCAAAGAAAAGCTTTAACAAGATCAAGTTATCAGTCTGTTCTTCTGACTTACTAAATTGGATTTTATTATTCTATTACAAAAATTCACATTTGCCAATAAAATATTGTTACTTGGCATCCGTGTATTGTCAGGGTTGTCATGAAAGGTATCATGGTAATATGCCGTATATGCCCCCACCTCTGTGAAATAATGAGGTTTCCTAAATCGCAAGCTCATATCTGATTATATGCAACATAAAAAGTACTGTTGGCAGAACACTCATAGTTTCGTTCGTTTATGTGTGATGAACCTGTTCATTTGACTGTGGTGCTATTTGATCACTCTAAACTGCCAAGCTTTACTGAAATACTAGATGCACAAAGAGAATTGCAGGATGAAAACAGCCACTTGTGATGGACCTGCTTATTTGAATCTGATGGTTTATGATGACTGTAAAACATGCTCTGAACTAGTAGATGTAGGATGCATGTTAGTTTGAATGGAAATGCTGGAGTTTACCACAGGGTGGCACATCACACTTTTTGTTGTACCAATTTTGTCCAGTTTCATAAACTACCGTCATGACTCCTAAATGTTCAGTGCCTCTAACTCTATACAAAGATAGAAGACTTGATTGACCAATTATTAGATATTAATAAACCATAGTCCTTCCAGTATTATAGCAAGGCACGCTTTTCCACCACGCTTCTCTCTATTCTCTCCACAAAGGGGCGCCGCTATTGGCTGCCGCGTGGGAAAACAAAACTTCTGGCCAATCAGAGCGCACCTCTCAGTCGCAGCGCTTTCACAGCACCAATGGGATGCGGCATATTTGCATAGCCCCGCCCACGTGTTACTGTATCGTTATCGCTCATCTGTCAGGAGTTACTCCAGTAGTAGAAAAATGTAGAGATACGGATCTAAACCGAGGCTGAACCACACGAACTCATCCCGAGAGCAAGCCTTACAGTTAGCCCAGTCTCGGTTCGCTCAGGGTTTCCATTTTTCTTCTCTCCTTTTTTTGTTTGGTTTTACAGCCATAGCTTCCTCGTCTGGCCTCCGCACATCCAAGCCAAAGCATGCAGCTCGCTTTAGTCAGTGACGGAGGCAGAAGTGTCTTGCAGGCTGTTCAGGGCAGCTCAGGGTTTTCCCACAGACTGGCTTGGACAGAGGAGAGGAGCTCACCGCCGTCATCTGCCTTCTCCCCAGGCGCTGGAGGCAGAGCGGCTAGCAGGGTGAAACTCAGCCCGGGTCTTTGTTCACATGCCCCCGCGGAGAAGTCTCTGTGCCCGGATAGTGAAGCGCCCCAGCGCCGTGGGGTCTCCTCCGCTGGAGAAGGTAACTAACTATCTCACCTACAGTGTCTTGTATTCCTAGCAGAGCTGGGTCTTTTGGGGATCATTGTAGTAACAGGCAGTAAGGCAGGAAAGCCCCCAAACCAGGAAAAGTAGGAGCTACACAGATCAGCCGTATCATTAAAACCAGGTCCTTGTATCTCCACTTACCATATAGGAGCACCTTGCAGTTCTACAATTACAGACTGTATTCTGTCTGTTCACCTGCATAGCCTACTTTATTGGCCTCTTATTCAATGGCCAGGCCCCCCACAGGACCACCACAGAGTGGATCAGTTTTAACACTGTGTCCACTCACTGTCCACTCTATTAGACACTCCTACCTTGCTGGTCCACCTTGTAGATGTACAGGCAGAGACGACAGCTCATCTGCTGCAGCACAGTGCAGTCTTCGTCATCCTTCATCAGAGGTCACAGGACGCTGGTCACAGGACGCTGCCCACAGGATGCTGTTGGCCGGATAGTTTTGGTTGGAGGACGATTCTCAGTCCAGCACACACTAACACACCACCACCATGTCAGTGTCACTGCAGTGCTGAGAATGATTCACCACCCACATTATACCTGCTCTGTCGTGGTCCTGTGGGGGTCCTGACCTTTGAAGAACAGGGTAATAAAGTATACAGAGAAACAGATGGACTACAGAGTGCTCCTGTATGGTAAGAGGAGCTGATATAATGGACACTGAGTGCAGAAGCAAGGAGGTGTTTTTTTAAAGGGCTCCTTTTATGTTTTTGCTTGTTCAGTGTTGATCATTTTATGTTTAGGGGTCTACTAGAATAGATTTACATGCTATAATTTCCCCATACTGTGCATGTGTATTCATCCTCTGTCTGAAATGCTCTGATATAGCCTCCGGTGTCTTTAAGCCCTGCCCACCAATGAGCCAAATCTCTTCTGATTGGTCCACCACCTGCTACAGTGGCATCCTGCTACAAGGTCTGCTCCCACACAGCTGGATCTATTGATACAATGGTGTCAGTGTGTATCGTTTTGAGCCAAATCATCCTGCAAGTCCGGTAGAACAAGTTGGTAGACCCAAGCTAGACTGGAGCAGGACGTTTCAGAGTGGTCAGTTTTTGTAGCTCTCTGTGTGTTGTATGAGGGCATGCCAAGCTTGCCGGTAGGCAGGCAGTAAGGATTGTGTTACATGATGACATCATCTTGTGACATACAAAAAGGGCTGGAATACTGACAAGCTGTTTTAGGCAGCTGAGAAATGTGGGTTTTGTCAGAGAGAGTTTCTCCCTCTGGAGTGTCCTTTGGGCTTCAAACCTCTGCAGACTGTTTGCATGCACACAAATCTCCATAATACACTAAAGGAAAGAAAAGAAGCAGAAAAGTATACGAGATCTCCTTTAACTATGATAATCACTAACCGTGTCCTAATTAGAGGTGGGTTGTGTATCCTTACACCACACCACAGTAAAAATGCTGGTGCTTCATTCAGATAATTTGTCAAGTAGAAGTAGAACTGAAAACCTGAATACTGAAATTATTTACCTCCAATAATCCAATAATCTAGGTGAATGAGACTGAACTCATAGGAAGTAACTATCTGACCTGTAATACACTATTGTATTGTACTATTACACTGTAATAAAGGTAGAATATTTCCTTCTCACACACACAAAAACACACACACACACACACACACACACACACA
>JAVGWN010001507.1:0-12300 GCA_034552555.1 Semaprochilodus insignis | reverse complement strand
GAGGAGGAAAAGGAAAAAACAAGAGAGGGTAAGGATGGACAGATAAGAGAGGAGGAAAAAGAGAAAGAAGCAAGAGAGGGGAAGGATGGAAAGATGAGAGATGAGGAAGTAGAAGAAAAACTGACAGACACAAATAAAGGAGAGATGAGAGAAGAGGAAAAAAAGGAAGAAGCAAGAGAGGGTAAAGATGGAGAAATTAGAGATGAGGAAGAAGAGGACAAAACAAGAGAGACAAATAAATTTGAGATAAGAGAGGAGGACAAAGAGAAAGAAGCAAGAGAGGGGGAAGATGGAGAGATGAGAGACGAGGAAGAAGAAGAAGTGAAAGAGACAAATAAAGGAGCGATGAGAGAGGAGGAGGAAGAGGAAAGAGCAATAGAGTGGAAGGATGGAGAGATAAGTGAAGTTGAGAGCATAATGGTAGGAAAGAGAGATGGAGAGGAAAATGACGAGGAAGAAAAACTGGAGGAGAAAGAAAAAGACCTTGAACCTCAAACTGCCACTCGAGCGTCCATGATGTCTACAGAGGAGACTGATGGAGACAAGACAGAGACAGAAGCAAGGGATGAAAATAAAGAACACAAGGAGATTGAAGTGGGAGAGGAAGGAGTGATAGAAAGGAGAGAAGAAGAAGAAGCAGAGGAGAAGAGAGAAGATGAGATGAATGATGAGAAGGAAAGAGAAGCAGGACAAGCACAGGCACCTGAAATGGAGGAAACAACAGATGGAGAGATGAGAGAAGGTGTGAGTGTCGAGAGGGAAAAACAGGAGGAGGGAGAACAAGACAGAAATTTGGGAGAGGAAATATCAGTAAGAAAGGAGGGCGATAAGGATGGAGATGAAGAGAGGAG
This sequence comes from Semaprochilodus insignis, assembly GCA_034552555.1. Classification (NCBI taxonomy): domain Eukaryota; kingdom Metazoa; phylum Chordata; class Actinopteri; order Characiformes; family Prochilodontidae; genus Semaprochilodus; species Semaprochilodus insignis. Next base: position 11,449 of record JAVGWN010001507.1, on the reverse strand, counting down.
CGGAGAAAGAGAGATCCTACAAAAGATGGAGCAACAAGAGGGAGTGACGGAACTTGAGAAAACCGCTGCAAAAGAAGAAGAGAAGAATGAGGTGAAGAACGAAGGAAAGAATGCTGAGGTCAGTGAGGATGACAGAGAGACAAAAGTGGACGAAGACAGACAGATGGAGGAAGGGAAAGAGGAGGACAGCCAAACATCTCAGTCAGACACAGAAAGGAAGGAGAAACCGAAGGAGGTTGAGGAAAGTGTTGAAAGGGAGGGTGCAGCAGTAGAGGAGGAGGAGAACAAGGTGAAGAACAAAGGACATAACGTTGAGCTCAATGCGGATGAAAGAGAAGTGGACGAAGACAGGCAGATGGAGGACAAGAAAGAGGAGGAAAGCCAAACATCACAGTCAGACACAGACCAGAGCGAGAAACAGACAGAGGCTGAACAGATTACTGAAAGAGAGGATGCAGCGATAGAGGAGGTGAAGAACGAGGTTAAGAACGTTGAGCTCAATGAGGATGAAAGAGAAGTGGACGAAGACAGACAGATGGAGGACAAGAAAGAGGAGGAAAGCCAAACATCACAGTCAGACACANGACAGACAGATGGAGGACAAGAAAGAGGAGGAAAGCCAAACATCACAGTCAGACACAGACTGGAGCGAGAAACAGACAGAGGCTGAACAAATTACTGAAAGAGAGGATGCAGCGATAGAGGAGGTGAAGAACGAGGTAAGGAACACTGAGGAGGAGAGAAGTGAGAGAGAAATGGATGAAGACAAACAGGTGGAGGAAGTGAAAGAGACAGGAGGAAAGGAGGAGAAAGAAGAGGGAGATGGAGTGGTGAACGGGGCAGCAAGAGAACTAGAAGTGGACAAAGTGAAGGCCACTGAGACACCAGATGAAGGGACGGGGCAAAACGACAAACTAGGACAAACTGAACCTGAGGAATTAGCACATGGTGATTCGCTCGACCCCAAAGAAGAGATGGCAGAGGCTTTTATCTTGGGGCTACAGCTGGGGGGTCTCCCAAACACCTGTGGCCATTCCAAGGCCGCCCAAGGATCAAAGGATACCATCCCAGACACTTCCGGTGGTGAAGCTCCTGAGGACCATGAAACAAATACCAAAGACATCAATGAGGAATTCGCCTCAAATGGAAATCCTGTACATGATGAGAACGCAGAGGGTTTGACCACTGAGGCTGAATCAGATCCTGCTCTTTCCGAACACCCGGCTGAAGCTTTGGCGGAAAACATTGTCGTATCCATTCTGGAATCCCTTGCTACTTCCACTGATCCCTCGCTTAGTGTCTCTGATGGCAAATGTCCAGGACCTCTCTCAAACATGTCTAAATCCAGCCCAGACTTTGCTGAGGACCTGTCATGCAGCTCGACTGTGGACGAGGCCCATGAGGCGGTCTCTGAAACTGAAGAGGCATGTGAAGAAGCAAGAGAGACAGATGAAGGCAAATCTGCGGAGGAAGAGAGTGAAACGGATGAGCTGGACTGCGAACCAGCAGAATGGCACACTGCTGAGCTCAAGACCCGTCCCACTTACACAGAGATGATTGAAGAGCTGGACTGTGAGGATGTCAGTGATGAGCATAAGGACACAGGTAACCTTACTGAATGGTACTGGTTTACATTAGCTGTCCACTTCATGGTGCCCACCTACATTTCTAGCCCATCTGTTGGAATATTTTGCCACAGGATTATAGATTACAATCAAACAGTACTACATGAATGTCACCAGGCAAAAGATGCAGGTACTGTATGAGGCCATAATTAATATTTACACCCATCGTCAAAAGTATAGCTGCACCCAGAAGGAAGTGTGGGATGGCAGTGCTATTGGGAAGGAAGATAAAGATTACCAGTAACAATAAATGATGATACATTTAGACTGATATGGGCAGTATACAGCTCTGGAAATAAATAAGAGACCGCTCCAGTTTCTTCTAAATCAGCATCTCCACATGTACAGCAGGTTCTTAGTGAGGAACAGAAGATTCGGTTCTAGCTTTACTGGCAGATACAGTGAGCGTCTGGTTCATAAGAACAAGGTCAAGCAGCAAACACACAGGACAACACAGCTACAGGCTGGCAGAGGGCCAAAACCACTCTCTACTGACCGTGATGAGCGCCACCTCATTCCAATGTCACTTAACCACCGTAAGATGACCTCAAGTGACCTACAGAAAGACTGGCGAGCGGTGGCTGGGGTGAAACGCACAGCGAGCATGGTTCCAAAAACAGGCTTCTGGAGGCGTCATTAGTGATTTTCTAAATAAACAGATCTAAATACAATATTCGATCTGGAATTTGGGAGACGTGTTTCCAGTAGTGTGTAGAATAAAACAGAACTGCTCATTTTGGTCAAACACAAACCCAGAAACTGTACAACTAGAGAAACTGATCATTCTCAGGTGGTCTCTTACATTTTTCCAGAGCTGTATATGGAGCTACACACGCAGTAGTGTCTCTCATTATGGCATCAGGCCTCCATGTTGGCTAACGCAACATGCCAGACGTCTCAGCATGGAGTTATTATAGAGGTTCCTAATGGTGTCCTGCAATAATAAGCAGCACTGGTGACCAACAAAAAATCCAGCCCATAACCATCCAGCACCAGACCAGCACAAACCAGCATAGTAATGGGATTATGTTGTTGTCTAATTTGCAGGTTTTATAACAAGCACTGATTCAAACCAGTTGAGTTCAGAACCTGATCCATTCCAAGATATGAATGATGTTGAGGATGGACAAGAAGCTTTTTCACTCTCGGTCGAAGATAAAGCCAGTTATGATGAGGAGGCCCAAGAACCTGAGTACGACCCAGACGGCGTGGAGGAAGCAACAGAACATGCATTTCTACCAGCCAACGATAATAACGTTAAGGACATGGACACAGTAACTATCACAGATACAGCCAATAAGGTCAAAGACAATGAGCACAGTGCACTGGTTCATATAGACTTAGACCAGTGAAGACAGAAATAGGGGGAGGGCGAAGCTACATCCTGTATATGTCATGAACAGGTTTAGGGTTAATGATACAGTGAACGATATTTTATAATAAATGACCTTTTAGGTTAATAGTTCAGCAAAAGATTGAATTTACACAAGCTTTCCTTTCCCCAGCAGTGGTCGATCAGCTTACATTATCCTTGTGTTGTGCATTCAAGCTACAAGGCAAACGTAGCTAGCAAGCCGAAGTGGGAACATTAGCCTAATTCAATACTCAAGTAAAAGCATTGTAGCATGTGGGTTTACTCCAAGAGTCGAGGTTCTGGTCCCTAACCCAGCTTTACGTAGAACTCGACACAGCAAAGAGAAAACAGTAGGGGGAACGGCACTTAGCCGTGGGTGAAGTAGGACTAGAGGAAGGCATAGTTCTTCTCAGGAAACTGCTTTATTAGAACAAGCGGAATCTGTCCCACTTCTGACACCAAGGATGCATTCACACAGCGGATAAAACGGCCCAAATCTGATTTACTTGTTAGGCTGTTGACAATCTCATTTAAATCTGATCTATATCCAACATTAGTCTGAACAGCTCACACTCTCAAACTGACCCGCATGCATAAAAGCACAATGCTTCACGTGGCATGGTCGTCCAGAGGTAAACAATCACGCCTGCCAGTGCATATGTGTGAGTTTTAACTATGCCAGCATCACAGGGACCATCCAAAGGATGACAGCTGGGCTTGTCACTCAGAACATTCAAGCTCACCGTAAATAGAGCACGTTATTCAGCCTCGGCCACTTTTTCGTTTCACACGCATTGGTTTCTTTAAAGTTTGCACTTCAGATTTGTTGGGCCACGTCACACCAGCTTGTTGTGCAACGTGATGGGACTTTTGTGGACTAAAACATTCTCGTACGTCTAATCAGCATAGTGTAAATGTTATGACATGTTTGAAATCTGCATGCTTCACTTTATTGGGCATCTTCCGTCGCATTGTTTTCCCAACCCTGGTCTTGGAGGTCAACTGCCCTGGACATTTCAGCACGTTTCAGTGGACTGTTCTATTGCCATCTACTGCAATATAAAAAGCACATTTCCACAGAAAATAAAAGCATCACTCAGGTTAGAAACGCTTCACTCTTCACTGGAGTTACTTCAAGGTACAATTTAAAAAAAAAAAAAAAAAAAAAAAAAAAAAAAAAAACCACATAGCAAATTTCACAAACTTAAATGGAGATGACTATGTACTTTCAGATGCATGAACAGCAACAAAAGCCAAACAAAGGCAACTGAGAAATATTTAGGATGCTTTCAGTACATAATTGTCTTTTTATTTAGAGTGGCAATAAAGTTTGATTCAAAAAGCCAGATAAAAACACAAGCAGCCACACAACACAGCACCCCGAAAAGCACCTGGCCCAAGCAGACCACATTCACATATTGCACTTATCTGGGGAAAGAACACTGAATGTATCTGGGAAAGCTGCAACCTGCCATTTATTTCCATTACAATCAAACGTAGCAGTGTTGAAATGATCTCCCTCATTATAGCCAACAATTTCAAAGACACTAAAAACATGTTTATTGTTTCAAGTAAAAACAGGTAAAATATTACATAATTGTGAACAGTTAAATATTTACACAATAACAGATGGAACTAAGACATGAGGGACGCACAAGAAGCAAGATGACAAATGCACATGGTAGTCCCATCAGGAAAGGTGGGGGGAGGAGCAAAGGCAGCCAGGCTCAAGATCCCTGCCAAGAAAACCCAGCACTAATCCACAGTTTCAGTTTCTGCCCAGTTGCTGCAAATCACAAGTGGCAAACGAACGGCACCCTCCTCACTGTCCGGCTGTAGGAGCTTGTGCTAAAGTGGTGGGCTTTTTGGTGGAGTTTTCCACAACCCAGCAGTGACTCAGCACTCCCTGGATGGGTAGCCTGTGCATAGGGTTGTGTTTCAGAAGCCTGTTGATCAAATCTCTGCTGCCCTCGCTCACATGGGCTGGATAGGTAAACTCAACCTGCACACAGACGGAAACGCAGAGACTGTTAGGAACTCTCTAAATAAATAACGAAGGTTTTTAGAAAAACATTAAATGTTGAGCAGCAGTTCAGTTGGTGAGTCTCTGCATTTACAGGACTTGCATGCTTTCTTTCTGTGCCTTGGTTTTTCATGCCATCAAAATTTAAACCAGAGAACAATCGACATTTAGTCTTCAATCATTTTGGCCCTCTGTATGTGTGATGTATTCAAGTACGTGAATATACTACAGTTCAGTGCTGCACTATACTTTTCAGAAGCATTAGAAACCCAAATAGCTTTTTTCTTTTGTTTGAAATAACAGTTTGTAAGCATCAAGTTGTTTTTGCACACTGAAAGACTACAATAATGTGACTTTGAATGACCCAATAGCTTATTTTTCTTAAAAAACATGACCAGTCGGGTTAAAATGGCAAGTGACAAACCGAATGGGAATGTTTTATTACAAAATACACTGCAAATGGGAAAAACCCTATACTAGTAAGGGGGGGGGGGGGGCTTTTCCTCTCTTAGCAGACAAGAGACAGATCTTACAATGTGAAGCAGCAACAAACTTAATCGGCTGCTCAGCTTACACAACATATTTGGATGATTTTGGACATAATGCCATTTTAAGGCCTGTGCTTCTTAATTGGTGTCTCTTTCAACAAAATTATAACCATCAAAACTTGTTTCTAAAAACCAAAATGTTTCAGTAGTGACAATGTTAGCCAATTTTCATTTTAACTCAAGAAACACTAACCCGTGCATGATGAGCAAACACATTTAAACAACTGCAGGCACAGTGAACTTGACTGAATAAGGCTTCTGTTCGAGCCCTTTCAGAATTACATACATTTTTAAAATACACTCTAGAAAAATAAAAATTCTCAACTCCACTTTAAACAATCTCAAAAAAGATCTGCAAGTATTTTCACAAGGATAAATTTAGTGGTTATGGTTTGACAGACACCTCCGAAAAAAGGGACCCTTTTTATATATTTAATAATAAAAAAAGAATCTAATCTGTATTTAATTCTTATTACTACTACCTCAATTAATTTAAACAGATAATCCTCATAAATGCAGCCTACAGCTGTTTAGCTCCCCTAAACGTTTAATTTCAAGGCAAAACCATGATAACATTGTGACTAATTTTGGTACATAAACACACAAATGTCATTAAGAGGATGTCCGATTAATAAAGTTACATAACACAAACAAAGTATTTTAATCTGGTCCTGATGGACTACTGTACAGTCAGTAAACATATCACGAACCTGACAAACTTGATACAAGCACATGAGGCCCACTGTAGTTTAAGGTGATCCAACCTATTGTTATAAGCCAGCTTTATAGACTCAGTAAGACGCACTCACCCTGGAGATCTTTCGGTAGGTTTCCTCATGGCTCTTAGTTTCAAAGGGTGGACGTCCAACCAGAAACTCGTAGCAGAGCACGCCTAAACTCCAGAGATCTACTTTCTCATCATGGGTCTTCCCCTCTATCATTTCTGGCGGAAGGTAGTCAAGGGTGCCGCACAACGTCGACCTCCTGTTAGTTTAAAATCAAGAGAACAAAAGAACCAAATCATTTTAATATGTATACTATGGAAGTTCATCCTGGATCATTTTCTACAAGTTCTTTCCCATGCTTTAATACATGTGAACTCAGGAGAGGCTCAGAAAGCACCAAACTATGCAAAGGGCAACTACAAGACCCATAGCACAGCGGAACCACTGCTTGTTCCCAATACCACTTAACTACTAAGTATTAGTGAAGACATGCTTGGGCTCCAGAGTCCATTCAAATTAATTGCATTACTGTCAGATCCTTGCATTGCTTTTTAATCTTCGAAATAAAGAGCAAATACGAGATGTAACATGATGCCCCTGGGCTACAGTTAAAGAATGTCTTAGAAGTCAGGCAGGGAAGAAAGAAACTGCCCAACCTCCCTCAAAATACCATCCCCGTCTACAGATGGATCCATATCACAACACCCTACACACTGGCAATCTAGCTCATTCTGATGTGAAGCAAAAGAGAAATACCTGGAGGACGGCGTATGGACCGACCACCCGAAGTCAGCAATCTTCAGCTCTCCATTAGCCCCCAGCAATAGATTCTCAGGCTTAATGTCCCTATGGATCACTTTCTTTGAGTGGCAATAGCTCAGGGCATCAGCCAGCTCCATTATATACTGCAAAAACCACAACACAAAGCTGTTCAAATAAACAGTTCTAAAGAGCACATCTTAAAAATGCACCGTCACTGAAAATCTGATGGGGGATATAAGGGAAAATAAACTTAAGTCAACAAGCAAGGTTGCTGGGCATCATCTACAAGGAACACAGGTTTGCAATATGTTGAAAAACTGAAATTAATACTACAGGATGTGTTTTGTGCATCAACACCTTTGGTTGGGTGACATTACTGTATATAACAAGAAAATAATTTCTTTCCTAAAGATTTTACAAACATTCTTTTATAAGCAAAACAAACTATAAAGTTATATTTTACAACAGAATCAGTTCACACTGTAGCAATAGCAGGACAAAAGCTTCCTCACAGTGGCACTGCGCTGGTCATCAAACGTCCCGCAGCGCTGCAGTTCTCCATACAGCTCCCCTTTGGGGGCAAACTCAAGGATGAGATACACACGTGCCGAGTCGTGGAAGTAGCCGTACAAACGCAGGATGTTTGGATGTCTGCTCAGTCCAAAAGCATGAAGGAAAAGGAGGGGAGAGGAAGGCAGGTTACAACCAAGTTTCCTTTAGTTTGCATCAACATAGACACAGTCTTATTCCCAGTTAACTGAGAGTAGAGTCAAACTAAAGAACTTGTATGCATGCATTGTCTGCCAGATCTTAAAACAATTTAAAAGTAAATAAATAAATACAATGTCTGATGTAATCTCAGGCTCAGAAGTCCAGCAAAAGTATTTCACTGTTTGGCAACAATTCTCAGGTGTCTCCCTTTAACCTTTATCTGTATTGGCGCACACACAGCTAGCTCTGCATAAGAACAGACACCATAGAAGAAGCCAAATTATCAGTAAAAGTAAGAATTACATAAAAGCTACCGTAAGTACAAATATCTGCAGGGGTTCACATAGACAACTGACTAATCTGAGCAAAAGCACAGTGTCTTATTTAATGCACATATCCAAGGTATGCACATGTCTAAGGGATGCACACCTGAGATGAGACTGGATCTCCACCTCTCGCCGCAACTGGTGCTCCACGCCGGCTTTCTCCAGCTGCTTTTTAAACAGAACTTTCAGGGCCAGGATGAACTTGGTCTGGCGCTCCCTGGCCAAGTACACGCTACCAAACTTGCCCTTGCCCAGCGCCCTGCCGATATCAAAATTCTCCAAGCTCCACGGCTTCCTGAGGCAAAACAAAGATCACCGAAGGTAAGAAGTTTGGATAAACAAATACTTTCAAAACTCAGCCATTCTAGCCAGTTCAACATGTGAGGTGTGGAAAGTAATGTGCCTTTACTAACCGTTAATGTGTCCCAGAGCTACCACTGTGCTACAGACCCACGTGTTAGTTGTGACTTTTCCTGTTACCCACAAGCAATGCACTCTGTTTAGAACTACGTACCTTGAAGAACCAGACGCAACAATGGTCCCGCTGATGGGTGTTTCTAAAAAAAGAAGTGGACCACCCACACACAATTAGTAAATACAATACACACATACCTTTGCACAAGTTAGATGCACAGACTAATTCCCCACAGAAGTTGCTGTTTTATAATACAAGGGCCGGCTCCTGAGCTAGCTGAACATTCTGCTCAATAACCGTTTATTGGGGTTAAAGACGACACATTGATTTAGGCCTACCCCAGTGGTGCATAGTGCCATGGCCAAAGCTTAAACGCAAGTAAATATTTACAGTTGATTACTTTTAGTCCTTAATTTGGTCAAATGGCCATTATACAATTCTACATACTATGAGCTAAAAATGACCATTTTACCATCAAGAAAAAAAAGGGCCTGGGCTGCAAGATGAGTGCGATGAGCAGAAGGGTGAAAAGGTAGGAAGCCATGCTATATTCCGTTTTATTAGCAGTATACAGAAATCTATGAACAAGATGCGCCTCAGCAACTCAGGCTGCACATGTTGAGATGCTTACGGTTAGGCTTTTCCTGCTTGCTGGGTTCAGCAGCTTTGATGGGCTCAGGGGTAGCACAGGGTTTTGGCTGGCTCTGCATCTGAGGTCTAGGCTGAGTCTGAGCAGGAGGTGTAGGCTGAACCTGAGCTGGACTGATGTTCTGATCTCCGCCAGAAGCATTTTTCACAGGAGGCCCGGTGACTGGCGGCTTATGCTGACTCCGTGGCCGCGGCACACGCTGCGGCCCTTGTGAGACACCAAGAACGTGCGTGTGACTCGGCGTAGGTATCGGCTTAGGGCAGATGTGTGCCACAGGAACCCTCTTCGGTCCATCGCTTAAAACCTGTGTGGAAGAAAAGTCCTCTCTTTAGAAACATAACATGCAAGTACTCATGTTAACTACGAATCTCTGCTTGTGATTCAGGACAAAGGTGATAGCTGGCTAGCTCATGACCAGAATTACTAATTTAACAAAGGGCTGGTTTCAAAAGCTTTACCTACTTCAATCCACAACACTGTCATACCCATGCAAGATGCTTGTGGCACAGTGAGGAGGGGATTACTCACGCCTGGTAGGTTAGCCTCAGTAAACTAACTGGCTAGCCATGCTAACATAGCAACGTTTGACTTCTGTATTGGCTTTAATCGAATGCCTTTAAAATGAGAGCAGAATCTTGATGTTGTGCCTTTCTATGTAGCTTATCCCTATCCTAGAGCTTGCAATAAGCTTTGTTTGCCATCATTTCGAGGTTTAAGAAGGGAAACCAGTCAGGCTGCAATGATTCCTGGGCAGGCTTTGCTGCTGAAGTCTACACCGGTGTCCATTTAATGCCTCAGCTCTCTAAGGACTGTACTAAAACCGCCCACAAAGTAGTAATGGAGCCCATAAGATGGCACGGGGGATAGCCATTGAGGGGAAGTGATGAAGGCTTGTTAAAGCTAGTATTGAAATGGGGAGGACAGTAATAAGCAAGCACCACAGATGGGTTTGGCATCTACATCAGCAGCTAGCAGTCAGGATTTGTTGAGCATTGTCCCCGAGATGATGGGTGCTCGCATAACACGTGCTAGGTACTGTAGTGAGAGATCAACGATAAGGATGAAGCAAAACTGAAACTTCTGTCCAGCCGACGAGGGATGTGATGTAGGACCACAGGCGAAATGAACATATTAAATACTAGCACCTGAAAATGCCCATTTGAACCCATCTGTGGTTAAATAAAGTATTTTTGAAATGTAATGACGTATAATGCTGGCCTACACGTCACTGCCCTGGACAAACACTCACCTTTTCATTGTCTGCTTTCCGACGGATCAGGTCTTTTGAGGATCTGATTCTAGCAGCAGCGTCCATATCTTAAGAGAACAAGCATAGAAAAGGTTAGTTACAAGAGTTAAGATCACCAACATGAGTCGAACTAACACAGAGAGAGAGAGAGAGAGAGAGAGAGAGAGAGAGAGAGAGAGAGAGATAAACTTGGAGGGTTTAATGTTCCTTAGATAGTGTACCCATAATTAACAAGATGGCTTCACCATTATACCGCAATCAAAGCAAGACATACCACAAATTAGTACCTACAACCAGATGTCCAACATTAACCTCACTTCTACAGCATAACAGCCAAAAATACAGGGCACTTGTTAGCTGAAGGCTTCTTCTAATGGCCTTCATATTCAATAGCAAGACCCCCACCAGCCAAAACTGACCTTATTCAAAGCCAGAGCAATATTAATATTTATTTAGAGGTGAACAGAAGCTTACACCAACAATTAAGCCCTTACTTAACGTGAATATCGATAAGCTTCACTCTTCTTCGGTTCTGTTAAGAAGAAAAGCCACCACTAGCGTTAGCATGCTATCCATAAAGCTAACTCTCCCTTAGCCATACTGACTGCGTTTGTATCCACTAAAGCTAAGCTAAGATAGCAAGTTATACATATATATATTTAACGAAATTACATATAATTCAATTATCGCACTACTGCCAAGTTAACTAGCTAGCTAACTCACCCTTAATAACATGAACATCACTTACTATTTCAGCTCCACCGCAATGTCTGTCTCCGCCACCTCAGGAGCGGCTAAACCTCGATACAGAAACTAAAATAAGCTGACAAAAAGGCTCAGACGGCCTTAAGCTCTATTTAAACTAGCTACTCCGTGTAAAGGTCGACGGCAACAACTACAGGACTGAGTTTAAAACACTGCTGGTCTAGAACCACTGTTATCTCTACCACCGCTTTCAGTGAGTAAAGCTGTTTGGTTTCAAATCTCCCCCTTTTAAATACATTTAACGTTCCTCCGAGTCTGATTGGTCGTTTCGACTCCAGTCCTAGTCTCCGATTGGTT
>JAVGWN010001504.1:0-12300 GCA_034552555.1 Semaprochilodus insignis | reverse complement strand
CTACAGGTGTTTCTGTCCCTCCTTCCACTGTGAGAAGACACCTCAACACTATGGAGGTCTAAAAAAGGATATGTAGCTGTTCAAGAAGCTCCTCACTGAGAAAAGGAGATACCACCCCATGTCGCCAAAAACTGCAATGGTGTCGTGTCAGACTGTCATGGAGTGACTCATCTTCAGAGGCGAGTCCCGCTTTTGTCTTGGTGGAGACGACCAACGAATCCATGTGTGGAGGTACTGTGGTCAGCACCAAGATGAACAATGATTTGTTGACATGCGTCACACATACAGAAAGCCTGGTGTCACTCCACCTCCACCCCTACCGCAACAGCTGCAGGAATTTTGTGAGAATATGCAAGCTGCATGGGATGGATTATCACAGGACACCAATAGGAACCTGTACTGCCGAGACGTCTGGCATGATGCATTAGCCGTACTGAGAGACACTACTTCTGTATAAGTAGCTCAATAAATATTGATCATATCAGTCTAAATTGATCATCATTTATTGTTCCTGGTAACCTTTATCTTCCTTCCTTGTTTTTCCTAACCCAACTTTTTTGGAATTGGGTTTGTAAAGACACCAAACAGTGAAGCTGCCATTGCTCTCAGAACAAAGGACTAACCGTCTAACAACCTTAAAATCTTTCAGAGGGTTACATGTCAATTTCTGCATCCTTTCTTGTTTCTTCTAAAGGAGGGACATTCTTGTAGGACTGATGCGGTACCAGTCGTTTTTTGTTGTTGTCAGCATATTATATCCTGTTTATGTGCATTTTTAACTCAGTGATTCACTTATCAGGATGTGGTTCCAGAATTAAACCCGACTCAAGGGATTTATAAATGAGTCACAACAAGACTCAAGGCTTTTTTTCCCCTCTGGCTTGCACTAAACCGAGCCAAGCAGCCAGATCAAATCATCACTGCCCAGTACAACTCACCCACCTGCGTGTTTTGACGGGTACTGATTTGTGATCATGTTGCAGATATGTTCCATGTGAAACCAGCACATGGAAAATCCAGCTAAATCAGCAGAATGACTACAATATGGACCCAACACGCTTCACACAGTAAGTTGCGTGTCTCTAAATTTCACCCTAATGAAACCCTACTGCTGCACTCAAAACCAATAATGTTCATGGCAACCCAGTTGCAGTGTGTAGAGGAGCCTTTAATAACTGCAGCAGCAGCAGCTGGAGAGCGAGTGATATATGCTCCATCTGGAGCCAAACACACTGAGTCTGTCAACTGTGCACTAACCCACTGCCAGCGGAGCAATATGACCCACATGCTAAATGCTAGCAGTGTCATAGCGTAACACCAGTCATCCTAAACACCTACAGTGTTATATCATAACACCAGCCCGGTAGGATGATAATAACAGCCTGAACAGCAATAGTGTCATATAGTAAAAGTGGATATTATAGTAACTAGCAGTGTCATAACGTAACACCACTCGTCTTAAACACCAGCAGTATAATATAGCAACAGTATTAAATCTAAACACCAGCAGTGACATACAGTAACACCAAACATCCTAAACACCAGCAGTGTAATATGGTAACACCATTCACCCTAAACAACAGGCATATGTCATATAGTAACGCTGCTTACCCTAAACACTGGCAGCGTCATATAGTAATGCCACTCTTGCTAAACACTAGCACTGTCATATAGTAACACCACTCATCCTAAAGACCAGCAGTGTAACATAGCAACACTATTCATCCTAAACACCAGCAGTGTCATATAGTAATACCATTCACCCTAAACACCAGCCTTGTCATATAGTAATACCATTCACCCTAAACACCAGCAGTGTCATATGGTAACACCATTCACCCTAAACAACAGCAATGTCATATAGTAACACCACTCATCCTAAACATTAGCAGTGTCATATGGTAACAATGCTCACCCTAAACACCAGCAGTGTCATATAGTAACACCATTCACCCTTAACAACAGGCATTGTCATATAGTAACACTGCTTACCCTAAACACTGGCAGTGTCATACAGTAATGCCGCTCTTGCTAAACACCAGCAGTGTCGTATAGTAACACCACTCGTCCTAAACACCAGCAGCGTCATATAGTAACATCATACCCCCTAAACAACAGCAGTGTCATATAGTAACACCATTCACCCTTAACACGAGCAGTGTCATGTAGTAACACCATTCACCCTAAACAAGAGCTGTGTCATATTATAACATCATTCACAATAAACACTGGCAGTGTCATTTAGTAACACCGTTCACCCTAAGCACTGGCAATGTCACATAGTAACACAGTTTACCTTAAACACCAGCAGTGTCATAAAGTACCACAGCTTGCCCTGAAGACCAGGAGCATTGCACCATTAAACTCATCTGAACAACCAGCAGCGTCATACCAGTCATCTTAAATACATCCATCACTGCAGAAACCTTCAACTGTATGACAGTATCAACATTGCTCACGTTCCACGCGGCTTTGAAGAAAATAAACCCACACTTCCTCTTTTGCTTCAAGTCAGTTTTGCATTAGTGTTGAGAAGTTCCAGTCATCAGCAATGACGTCTGGATTCAATGCAGTTGTGCTGATTGGTTGCACACACCATGCACAAAGGTTATATGACTTAAAAGAAGGAGGCTGGCTTGTATTTTGAGGAAACAGAAGGAAGTGATTGACTTGAATAGAAGTCGTGGTTAGTTTTGTGTTGCCCTGAAACAAGTGAAATGATCTCCTTCATCATTCTCCAGTGAAGAGGATTTCTACAGTCCAATCTACCTGTACCTGTGTCAGGCTCTTAGACTTCAGGAGGGAGTGGATCATCATCTGATGTTACATCTAATCCAGAGACACTGCAGGGTTGAACTTCCTAAACACAAATGCTTGCATGACAAGGACACATCATATTTGTGGGGAATAAGACACGGAATTCAAATTCAAAAATGAGAAAGAAAGAAGTAAAAGAAGAAAGAAAAGAAAAAAGAGGGAAAGGAGGATAGAAGAAAAACAAGAAGGAAAGAAAAAAGACAGAAAAAGAAAGCAGAAAGAAAAAGAAGGAAAACACTGGAAGAAAGAAAAGAAAGAAAGAAAGAAAGAAAGAAACTCGATTTAACTGGTTTCACTGGAGTTTGGGTTAAGGTTAGGTCAGGATTAGGTTTTAGGTTGAAGTTAAATTTAAGGTTAAGATTAGGACCGGTGTTAGGGTTAGGATTAGGGATTGGGTTGAGGTTATGTTTAGGGTCAAAATTAGGGCCAGGGTTAAGATTAGGGTTTGGGTTGAGGTTAGGTTGAGGTTGAAGTTAGATTAGGTTAGATAAGGGTTGGTTTTAGGGTTAAGATTAGGGTTTTTGTTCAGGTTGGGGTTATGGGTTAATATTAGGGCCAGGTTTAGAGTTAGGATTATGGTTGAGGTTAGGGGTAAGGTTAGGATTAAGTTTTGGGTTGAGGTTAGGGTTGGGGTAAATTTAGGATTAGATTTTGGGTTGAGGTTAGGGTTAGGTTTAGGTTTTGGGTTGACGTTAGGGTTAGGTTTAGGTTTTGGGTTGAGGTTAGAGTTAGAGGGAAATTTAGGATTAGGTTTTGGGTTGAGGTTAGGTTTAGGTTTTGGGTTGAGGTTAGGGTTAGAGGGAAATTTAGGATTAGGTTTTGGGTTGAGGTTAGGGTTAGGATTAGGTTTTGGGTTGAGGTTAGGGTTAGGATTAGGTTTTGGGTTGAGGTTAGGGTTAGGGTTAGGATTAGGTTTTGGGTTGAGGTTAGGGTTAGGGGTAAGGTTAGGATTAGATTTTGGGTTAGAGTTAAGGTTAATATTAGGATTAGGGCCACAAATTCAGGGACAGCACATTGTTTATCCTGCCTTTCCCACAGTCAGTGAGTTTCTGTCATTGGTATTCTTAACTAGAGGTGCAGCACTGCTCGACCTCAGGGAGGCGCTGTAGCAAACTGGCTTACCCACTATTTACAAGATGCGAAATCGTAAGATGCAAAATGCGAAAACTTGTCCAATTAGGGCCCAATAAGGCTGACGGGGCGAATGGACTGTGACTCATTTCTGATACGACCACAAAATATTAGAAGTATAAGGCCTCAGTTAATGTGTGGACCTACCAATCTAGGAAAGAGCATTTCCAGGTGAAGAACAGACCAAACATGTTGTTGCCACTGAAGCTAGCAACATGTCAGCGTGGTTTAGGACACAGTGTGACTTACTGTAAACTACAAACATGAACAAAACCTCATTGGTACAGGCAGCCACTTCAGACGGCATCAGGGCTGCTATACACAAAGACCAAGACGGTCATTACCATGAAGACTGCTTGTAGATCAGCACTCTGACGAGCCCTGACATGGTTTCTGTATAGAGGTCCTGTGTAAAGTGGCTGTTTATATAGCTCACGGTAAATTACACTGCGTCCTGAACTACATCATCAAGTCTGGGTGACCTTAACGAAGAGCCGGATGCAGTTTGAGGGTTGTATTGTTCCAGAAATTATTCGGGGTACCTGGTAGCTCTTTTCCAGTGACATGGTGCCGGTGCCGGTGCCGGTGCCAGTGTCAAGTTTAATCTGTTCTGTGCTTCTCCACCGCAAAAAAACTAGTTCACACCAGCAAAATCTCAGCAACTCAGTGGTCTGGAACCGTGGAACCTGTGACGCAAGTGGCAAAAGGGTGTGGTGTTGCCGTCACTAGGTAAAGATTCAAGATTCAAGCGTTTAGTGTCATATGCACAGAGAAACAAGCAGTTGCACTGTACAATGAAATTCTAACTCTGCACTAGCTCCCGGACTACAAGTACTAAACAATTACAATATAAATACTAAGTACTAAATAAGAAAGAACAGACTAGAGAGAAGAAAAATACATGTATGTATATAAATTAAGAAAATTTACAATATATACTATATAACACTGAAAGATATAGGAGCAGAACGTATGTACAGTATGCAGTATTAGTGTAAATGACAGAACTGTGCAATAGCGGCCAAATATAGATTCAAGTACCCTTATTAAGTATACAGTGTTATACACACAGTGTACATATGCAGTATAAGGAAAATAATACTGGTCCTTATATAGGAGTGATAAACTGAATCACCAGGGTATGTGCAAAAAGTGCAGTCTGTGCAGTTAAGCAGTCTGTAATGTTCTGGTGGTCAGTCTGTACAGTTAAGCAGTCTGTGCAGTTAAGCAGTCTGTAATGTTCTGGTGGTCAGTCTGTGCAGTTAAGCAGTCGGTAAAACGTTAAGCAGTCGTTTAACTTTTGTTGTTAAAAAGAAAAGTAAGCTGGTGTTTTATGCCTTGTCCACCGACCTGTGGTTACGGACTAAGGACCGCCCACCTCCAGACACGTTATCTCAAACTAGTGGAAAAGGGTGCCCTTTTTAAGAGGTATGGGTGACTATTGAGACCTAATGTTTATTAGTGTTTATACCTTACCTGACTGAACAGGCAGTGTGATTTTTCATGCAGCCATTCCTGTAACCCTTTACCACAGGTGTTTTCCAAGGCTACCTAAATAAGAGGATTCTGTTACCAGCACATGGTGGCACGGTGGGTGGCACTGTCGCTTTACAGGCAGAATNCCTAAATAAGAGGATTCTGTTACCAGCACATGGTGGCACGGTGGGTGGCACTGTCGCTTTACAGGCAGAATGGCCTGGGTTCAGTTCCTGGCTCGGGTATCCAGGGCCCTTTCTGTGTGGAGTTTGTATGTTCTTCCTGTGTCTGTGTGGGTTTCCTCCTTCCACATTCCAACGACATGCAGTGAGGTGAATTGGAGATGCTGAACTGCCCATTAGATGTGAGTGTGTCTCTGCCCTGTGATGGATTGGCCTGTGGTGGTGGCCTGTCCAGGGTGTTTCCTGCCTTCCCGGTGTTTCCTGCCTTCACCCAGTGAGTGCTAGGATAGGCTCCAGCACTAGGAATTTACAATACATGCACGTGCTAATGACAGGCTTGCTCGAAAGTTAATTCTCAGTTTGTTTTCACCTTAAAGGCCTATTTTTGCTTATGCATCGAATCTATGCTGTAAGCATGGCATAGCTACCATGTAGCTAGGCACTTTACCCTGTAGCCAGACGGGCAGGAATGTAACTACACATCGTGGCGACGCAGACCACAACAACTGTCACTGGTCTGTTTGGTAGCATTGTCATTCCACCTTGCATTTCCACACACTGGCGCTGTCGCCTCACAGCAAGGGCCTGGGTTCGATTCCCAGCCAGGAGGTACGGGGGGTCCTATCTGTGTGGAGCTTGCATGTTCTCTGTGTCTTTGTGGGACTCCTTCCACAGTCCAATGGTGAATTGGAGATGTTAAATTGCCCCCTAGGGGTGAATGCGTATGGCTGTGTGTCTGCTCTGCAATAGACTGGCACGGTGTTTCCTGCCCTCTGCCCAGTGAGTGCTGGGTAAGGCTCCAGTACTCCCCATGACCAAGAAGGATAAGTGGCTTAGAAGACACTCGGTGGCACTGTCGCTGTACAGGGAGAAGGGCCTGGGTTCAGTTCCTGGCTCAGTCTTTCAGGCATCCATCTGTGTGGAGTTTGAATGTTCTTCCTGTATCTGTGTGGCTTTCTTCCACCAAGAGTCCAACGACATGCAGTCAGGTGAACTTAATATGCTAAATTGACTCCTACGTCTGTATGTCTGCCCCGTGATGGACTGGTGGCCTGTCCAGGGTGTTTCCTGCCTTCCGCCCATTGAGTGCTGGGATAGGCTCCAGCAAATTCCTATGACTAAGAAGGAAAAGTGGCTTAGAAGACGAATGAATGTTACAGCCGCTGGCCTACTAAAGTACTGCAATCACATGACGTGATAATTATCATAGGGAAAATATTAAGATGCAGGAGCAGCTTTGAAGACTGGTTGTTTCATTTAGTTGTGAGCATCTTCATGCCACAGTGATCTCCAACTGTCTGGAGTGATCTAGACATTTCTCCGTTCCTTTCTCTTTTTTTAATGAGCTGGTTTCTCTGGAGTTCCCCATGTTTGTTTGTGGTCAGCTCGGTCTGTTTTTATTTGCCTTCAGTGCTGTTGTGTGGTGGCTCATCCCTAACTTAAGAGCGACAGCTAAATTATTATCACTCATTCCTACACTCTTCCACAAACACATGGAAGCCTTAAAGTCCCATTAACATCCTACCAAAGTTCTGTGACTGCTCAAGGATACACTCTCAAACCAGTTTACATTCAAGGTGAGCGAGAATCTTCTACAGCAACACGATTCTGTCTTTCAGTTTGCCCACTTTGGGCAATATCTGTATTGATGAAGGTCTAATATGATTTACTCGAGTGGAAAAGATGAACGGTTACGTCAGTTCATAGTCACACAGGGCCGACCTGATCTCATAATGACAATGCATGTCTGGGGACAACCTCTTAAACCGCTGATGAGGGTACGCCCTCCATATACCCGCCCCCAGATCTCTCTAGTCTATGCTTTATTAGCATGCAATTGCTAAAAGCTAAACTGCTGTTAAACTAAACTTTTCAGTTGCGGTTACGGGCAACAACAGACTTGCTATTCTTTGGGCAATACCCGACGAGCGCACCGGCGCCCTCTACTGTGAGCTCCAACCTTACAATGTGCTGAATTCGTTTTGAAAGTTAATTCTCAGTTCGTTTTCACCTTGTAGGCCAATTTATGTTTCTGCATCGAATCTACTCTGCAATAGGGGCCGGGTAGCCGTGCACCCTACACCGTAGCTTGACGTGCCCGCCTCCCCAAAAATGTATCATGCCGGCACAAAGGCGCAACAACTGTGACTGGTCTTATTGGTAGCATTGTCATTCTACCTTCGCATTTCCGTAGACTGGGGCGGAATGATGGCGCGGTGGGTAGGCCCTGAGTTCGATTCCTAGCCCGGATGTCCAGGGTCCTTTCTGTGTGGAGTTTCCATGTTCTCCCCGTGTCTATGTGGGTTTCCTTCTACTACCTAAACACACACAGTCAGGTAAATTGGAGATGCTAAAATGCTCCCTAGCTGTGAGTGTGTATGTCTGTGTGTCTGCCCTGTGATGGACTAGCGTCCAGTGCGGGGTGTTTCTTGCCTTCCGCCCACTCAGCGCTGGGATAGGCTCCAGCACCCCCTGCGACCCAGAAGGATAAGCAGCTCAGAAGATGAATGAATGAATGAACCACAGAAGGTTCGAATACGGGAAAAAGTAAAAGTAACTGTTGTTTAAGAGCTATTAGCTCCAGCTCCAACACAGTCCACACAGTGCCATAGAAAGCCCATCGCCAACTAGTGTTTTAGTGGTGTAACTGCAGAGCGACGCAGACACACCAACACACAAGTACAAACACTGACAACAATGGTGTAGGCCACTTCCCACAGGCTATGGTGTAGAAGCAAATAGACCTTTAAAGATGGGAGGTCATGTCTCGTCTAGCCTTTCAAGACTAATTCAGTGCATTGCTTTTTTAGGGCTCTTATATAGGACTCGTATGCTCTTAAAAATGTTCTCATTGCTGTGTTCAATCAACGTGTCTTAAAAGTTGCACGGAAAAAAGGCAGCCAGACTTTTCTTTCACACTAGCGCTTCTTTCCAAACCCAGGACAACTTGCTTCACGAGTTTGGTATGTTTCACAAAGTGTGACAGCTGTTTTTCGAACGCGGACGCGGTCCAGAGAGCTGATTTCTGGTCTTACTGAAATCGGTGGTCTGGGGTTCACTTCCATTGAACTCTGGTGTGGTCTCCTGCTCCGTATGTTGTATCCCAGCGCCTACTGTTTTGCAAACCTGCTCACAGAAAAGTTGCACAGTCGTTTTGCGTTTCAGATGGAATTCTTATGTGTGAAAGCAATCCAGCGATAATGAGCCCCTCCCCCCCAGACAAGCCCAGAATCGGTTCTGGGTGTGGACTCAAGTGTTCAATGCAAGTGTGAAAACAGCCTAAGATCAACAGGTCTCAGCTAACGTTACAGCCTAGTCTTTTTCAGCTCCCTACCAGAGAGCTGTTAGTAAAGTAGTGAACTGAGGTCAAGCGTAGTGGTGGTGAGTCAACTTTCCCCAGCAAAAATAAATAAATAAATAAATAATTGTGGTGATGACGGTCACGAGCTCAATCCCCCCGATCACATGACCGCGGTTATGTGGTAATGCGGTTATCATCACAGCCCTAGGGAGTCAGGAGTAGGCCAAGGCCTGATGTTCTAACTTTGCAGCAAATAGCACACTTAGAAATTGTATCCACCAAGCTGTCCCACCCACTTTTACCCAGGCCTATCCCAGAATGTATTGTGTTTTTTGCCTGCAGCACCTGTTTAAATACTAAATCAAACTCTTTGATTCCAATAAAAATTAGGCAAATCCAATTTTCCATGATATGGACCCTTTAAATGGCCCCAAAGGGCCCTTTTCACAAGTGTACTAACAGAGAAACTTATTGTGTGCCTTATCCGTCGTCTCCTCTGAAGCTGTTTGTGGGAAAGCTTCTACCATGACTTTGCCAAAGTCCATCATGGCAGTTCCCATTTGAGCCGTCCATCCGAAATAGCTCCTCTCCCTCCTGAAGGTGCTCAAAAGCGCTCGTACTCATTCTGCTGGAGGCTTGTCCAGATGGAGGGAGCAGGAGAAACTCTTTTGTTCTGCTCCCCTCTAAATCACGCAGCGTTTCCACTAAAGCGCGTCTCGCTCTGACGCAGCTCCTCGAGAGCTATGTGAAAGGATTCAAATTTTCCACCCTGCGTGTCCAGGACATTTACAGTTGGCGTCAGGATATCAGTTGGTCAGAGAGGAGGCACTTTGAAGTGTTTGTGGTATCGGCACATCTGCAGGCAAGATGTGTGCGCTGGGAGTGGAAGGAGGAGGGGGCTCCGAGGCCTTTTGGGCTTTGCCTGTCTTCCCCCACATCATGTGACAATGAACAACATTCCTTAACTCTTTCTGGAGCGGACGCGTTGCGAAACTTTTTCCCGGCTTCAGGCCTCCGACAGAAACCTGCACGCAACGGCAGGACCGTCAGAGGTTCTTTTCCCCCCACCGTCTCCTGAATAATGATGTACTTGGCTGAGATGCCTATAAGGCCCTGGGGGGCCCGCGATGGTTAGCAGCCCCGTATGCTGATTATTTTCAGAAGGAGCTGGCGCAGGTTATAGAGTGGAGCTTCCTGCTAAGCCGCACGGCCGGCTCAGATTTCGGCAACACATTCTTAAGAATAAAGGCTCCCAGCTTGGCTGTCCAGTTCTTGAATTCGCGAGCAGGGGTAGGAGTGGGGGGCGGTTGAGCATGTGAGGCGACGAGGAAGGGTAGTGGTGCAGGTTAGTTGTTCTGCCCATAGCAAATCAACTCCCCTCTTAAAGGTCCACCCCACTGTGAGGTGGACGCCAATGACATGGCAGAAATTTTGGGGTGCCATCTGGGGCGGTGTCCTGACCACTCCGGGCCCCATTTTAGAACTGCACATGGCCTACAGTCCTTCCCATTTAGGCTGAAGTTGTAAGTAGCATGTCACTTTCAGGCCACTTCATCAGGTACACCTCCTTGTGTCTACACTCACTGTCCAGTTTATCAACTCAACTGACCATATAGGAGCACTTTGTAACTCTACAGTCAGGACCCCCACAGTACCACTACGGATCAGCTATTATGTGGGTGGTGGATCATTCTCAGCACTGCAGTGACACTGACGTGATGGTGGTGTGTTAGTGTGTTGGCCTTATCACTGTACCTGACTGACCCAACAGCCACGATTGCTGAGCAGTGATGTCCTCCATGAGCCATCCTGTTAGTGCAGCACCATTGGCAGACTGCTGCACCATGCACGCAGACCGTTACAACGTCTGTCCTTGACACCACGTCAACGTCACCAAATACTGCAATGGTGTCGTGCCAGACTGTCATGGAGTGACTGAGAACGGCAGCGGGTCATCTTCAGTGACGAGTCCCACTTTTGTCTTGGTGGAGACGACCAACGAATCCGTGTGTGGAGGCACCGTGGTCAGCACCAAGATGAACGGTTTGTTGTCATGCGTAACACGTCCAGAAGGCCTGGTGTCACTCCACCTCCACCCCTACCGCACCATCTGCAGGAACTGTGTGAGAATATTCAAGCTGCATGGGATGGATTATCACAGGACACCATTAGGAACCTCTACAACTCCATGCTGAGATGTCTGGCATGTAGCGTTAGCAAACATGGCGGCCCGACACCATACTGAAAGACACTGCTAAATATTGCCCATATCGGTCTAAATTTATCACCATTTATTGTTCCTGGTAACCTTTATCCTCCTTCCCAATAGCACTGCAATCCCACACTTCCTTCTGGGTGCAGCTGTTCTTTTGATGTTGAATGTAATTAAAATAAATAAATAAATAAATTGCAGTTTCAGTATTTGGTATGTTGTCTATTTCCAATTAAATACAGGGTCTAAATGATTTGCACTTGATTCTGTTATCATTTACATTTTGCCCAGTTTCCCAACTTACTAAAACACCAAACTTCAGACATCAAACGTGTCATAACTAACCCTTTACATTTGGAGTTAGTGGGAAAAGCTTGAGTAAACTCTTGGCTGAACTGTTTCTTCACGTTGCTGCATCCATGAGACACGTAGTTGAAACTTTGCCTCCTAATGCTGTCCAATTACAGCAATTCATTTTGAATTTGCCGAGCAGTAAAATCACCAAATATAGCTGAGCTTGTTTTCCCTAAATCGTCTACTGTAAAAAATCAAGCAATTATGCTGGGCCGAAAGACGCGCGCAGGCGTGTAAATGTAGGTCAGCAGCAGTAGGTTTGGATCTCAGGCACCGCGCGGATCCCACAGTCTGACACTTTAAAGAGCAGCATGAAAGTGTCCTCAACTCAATTACGAGCAAACCGCGGGACAGAGACTTAATCAACAGTTTAGTCTGCAATAACCATAACAGCCACACCACAAGCCATTTTCACTTTTCATTAATAACAAATGCTCTGCCAAGATATTCCGCCTTTTCCATAAACTCCAGCATGCTGCGGCCTTTCTCTAACAGACAGCCGCGGAGCCATTTGCAACTATTATTAAAGTCATATTTCACAGCCTTGTCCATAAATCACTCTGAAATCTTTCAGATTAGTTGGATTACTGTTGTTGCTTATTCTTTACTGCTGCTGTAAGTGTTAAAATGCTCCGACGTGTCAGATGATGGAGTGCAGTGCTGCCCTCAGACAACAAAAGGATCATCATAAAGGGAGCAACCCATGTCAACTCATCATCAGAAGAATAGCTGCACCCAGAAGGAAGTGTGGGATTGCAGTGCTATTGGGAAGGAAGATAAAGATAGATAGATAGATAGATAGATAGATAGATAGATAGATAGATAGA
>JAVGWN010001503.1:0-12301 GCA_034552555.1 Semaprochilodus insignis | reverse complement strand
CTCCTTGTATCACAGAGCAGGTATGATGTGGGTGGTGGATCATTCTCAGCACTGCAGTGACACTGACATGGTGGTGGTGTGTTAGTGTGTGTGGTGCTGGTGTGAGTGGATCAGACACAGCAGTGCTGCTGGAGTGTTTAAACACTGTGTCCACTCACTGTCCACTCTATTAGACACTCCTACCTTGCTGGTCCACCTTGTAGATGTACAGTCAGGGACGATAGCTCATCTGCTGCTGCACAGTGCAGTGTTGGTCATCCTCTAGTCCTTCATCAGTGGTCACAGGATGCTGCCCACAGGACGGTGCTCACAGGACACTGCTGGCTGGATAGTTTTGGCTGGTGGACGATTCTCAGTCCGGCAGTGACACTGAGGTGTCCAGCAGCACTGCTGTGTCTGATCCACTCACACCACCACCACGTCAGTGTCACCGCAGTGCTGAGAATGATCCACCCCCCACATAATACCTGCTCTGTGGTGGTCCTGTGGGGGTCCTGACCGTTGAAGAACAGGGTAATACAGTATACAGAGAAACAGATGGACTACAGTCTGGAACTGTACAACTACAGAGTGTCCTATATGATCAGTGGAGCTGATACTGATCCTGCAAAAACCTCACAGATTACTTTTAATACAGAACTCAACATGAACGTGAGTGGTAAACTAGTTAGGCGGCCTACTTAGAACAGAAGTGCCCACTAGATCACTAGAATACAAGTGAGCATATGTGATTCCAACCGATGGTTTCCAAAAACAGTAAAAAAGCGTTTCATTTAAGTGAAATTACGCAAACAGTGAAGCAGCCTTTTACCCACCTGCCTGCTCTGAGTGTGTCCTGTGTCTCGTTTCACTGGATTTACTGCAGCACGGAGTATAAACAGACGGTCAGTTAACGCCAGCTAGCTATGCTAACGCTACTGGGCTAAATTCATAGTGCAGCACTGAGCTAGACACAGCTGATAATTCTTACTTCAGCGGTTTTCACTCCATCACAGCGCTCATCTGCGCCTCTACTTCTGTCGATATACCGTGTTTCTGCGGTCTAACGGGCAAGACTTCACGCCGAACCTGATAGGCTAACGTAGGCAGCTAGCATGCTAACCCTTCAGGCGAACATCAACAAAGCTAGTGTAGTGGAGGGGCGGAGTTAACGCTGGGTTGCCAGACACATGCACACACCCCCTCCCCCCCCTGTTGTTCATCAGTTACTAACAATCACTAACATTTTTTAGGCACATTTATCCTTAAATAAGTGATATAACGTGTGAGCTAGCTAAGTAAGGGTTTGGCCTTAAATGTGTATCTTTAAAAGCCATCCATGGTAGAGGGGTACACGAATGGCGTAAATAGTTCCCAAAGAAAACCACCGTTTTAGCTACCATACCATCTTTATCACCATCATCCCATATTAAACAGTGTGCTTCTTGTCAGAAGACACATGTAGGTTCACTGGTGGTTTTGCACAGTCAATAAAGTGGCTTTATTTGGGCTGTAGACATGGCAACCCCTGGTTCCCATGACAATCACTGTAAAGAAATCAGTCTCTACAATCACCCAACCCACAGTCCCTCACCAAGCCACTCTTAATGACGGTTTATGTACTTTCTGCAACTGAGCAGCACAAACATGTTGTTGGGGAAAATTGGTGGACTGCTCCTTTAACATGGGAAGCAGATGTGAAATGTAGTGTTCGTACTACAGGGACGAGACTGCCTTCAAATTCATAGTGTGCACCCGGCAGATGTCCCATGCATCCCAAAGCTGTGCAGACTAAAGATCGCTGCTGGTATATGCTGATTTTAAGATGCACTTGTATCAGCGTAAAGGTTGGAAATGGGGGATTTATACTCAATATGGCAACCATTAAGCTGATTAGGAAAATAACTCCCAATAGAGCTGATGTGGGTGAACAGGCGCATGCCAGTAGCAGTAGTTCATGGTTTTTCCTGCACATATAGGCCAAAAACGTCTGTATGACATATGAAACCTCCTATAGGGAAGCAACAGGAAACCAGGCACTGCATTAGGAAAGAAAGTCTCCCTATTCAGGAGTCACTGGAAGTGGGAGGTGGATGTTCTTTGTGCAATTCCCTTCAAATTATTTCCCAGAAACACATATATATAAGGACATCTGCGTGACNTGCTCTCTGGCTGTGCGATCTGCAAAACCAATAGTTCTCCACATGATACACACACGATCCAAATTACCAGTATCAGTAAGACGTTGTACCTTGCTACTCGCCGTGTGAAGAGATACATGAAGAAACCATTAAAAAAAAAAAAATCATTCATTAATAATTTTGTAACTTACCGTTAGTGAACTCCGACGGCAGGTGACCCTTCCTGAGCTGCTGCCAGCCTTCTCCTCCTTTAGGCACTTCGATATTACAGGACAACTCCAGGATGGACACACCCAGGCTACAGGTGAAAACAGGCAGGAGAGAAGTCAACTCTAGTCGAGGTTCATTTGTATGTACCTTTTACAACAGGTGCTGTCACAAAGCAAGCCAAGGGCGACAGTGGCAGGGAGAAACTCACTCAGAGCAAGAGGAAGAAACCTCGAGAGGCTCAAAGCGGGAACCCATTGTTCTCGGGTCCACACGGGATAGCAAGACAAGCACAACAGCAATATAAGAAGAATCAGAATTTACAGTCATACGCAGTGCTGAATGAAGGAATGAAGGAAAAATGTTGGTGATGGATAAAGGAATGAAGGGATGAAGGAACAATGCTGGTGATGGATGAAGGAATGAAGGAACAATGTTGGTGATGGATAAGGAATGAAGGGATGAAGGTTCGATTCCCTGAACCGACAGCAACGACTGAGGTGCCCTTGAGCAAGACACCTAACCCCCAGCTGCTCCCCGGGCGCCGTGGATAGGGCTGCCCACCGCTCCGGGCAAGTGTGCTCACGGCCCCCTAGTGTGTGTATTCACTAGTGTGTGTGTATGTGGGTGTTTCACTTCACGGATGGGTTAAATGCGGAATACAAATTCCTCTGTGTGAAAATCACAAATGGCACAAAATGGCTCAAAAGCTCTCTACTCAGAGAATGATTGGCCTTACGATTTGATTTGATCACGATTTGAACAATGTTGGTGATGGATCAAGGAATGAAAGAACAGTGCTGGAATGAAGGGGTGGCAGGCAGCTACAGACAGGAGGTCTAGCTTGCTAGCTCGCCAAGTTTCTCTGACTCTGAAACCGTTCTGTGTGGGCGGGGCCAGAGACGTCAGCCTTCTGATTGGTCTGATTGGAGAAACAGACCTGATCGTCTGGATGAAACTCGCAACCACTGTAAGTAGTTCATCACAGTAACAAACAGCCGTGACTGCTGCTAGAAGCCTGCGGTGATGATGTAACAGTAAGAATAAGAGAAGCCTTCAGGGTTTCTGGGTTTTGTGAGGGAGAGGACTCAGGGCACACATACACAGAGAGTCACAGAGAGGGACTGTCCAGATCAAAATGCCCCAGAAGTAATAACGGTGCAGAAACTGATGACCAAAAAAGTCATGCTGTTTCTGTTATTTATTACTAACACTCCAATGAAGCAGGTCTAGATAATTAACACTCGTCACTTCATTAATTACTGGACCAGTAATAAGCGGTACAGTAGAGCTGCTCTTCCTCCCACGTGTCCTTTACAAACTGGAACAGCTGAAGATAAAACACTGTGGTTTCTTTTTCTCTCGTTCTGGTTCACCAGTAGTATATGATTAAGCTGTGAAGCAGTCAGAAGGACATCACCAACCTGAAGACGTCTGCAGCAGCTCCATATTCTCCCCTCAGCAGTTCGGGAGCCATGTATCGCGGGTCTCCCTCCTGCGCATCGTCTTTATCTCTCTCCTCTTTCTCGGAGCCTCGTTCTCCCACCATCCTTCCATCCTTGCTCTCTCTGGGCAGCTCCAGCAGCAGGCCGAAGTCACCCAGTTTGAGGCGTCCGGAACGTGTGAGGAAAACGTTGGCAGGTTTGAGGTCCAGATGAGCGAAGCCCTGAGAGTGCAGGTGATCGAGGGCCAGGAGCAAATCGCACAGGTAATCCCATGCACAGGTCTCACCTGGAACGAGACCAAAAACACCACAGCTTAGCAAAGAAACAATACATTTCTGAATTCTTGTTAAATAATTTCAAGCACAATATTTCTGTCATAAAAGGTAGTTAAGCTCGTATCTCTAGCCGAGTCGAGTCAACACGCTTCTTGATAAAGTAGACTGCCGTACCATCTAAAGCCCTATTGGGACAGGATTAGTTTTGCATGGGGAGGTTTCAAGTTGCTGGAGTTTCTCCCTGATTTTAGCTCCACCCAAATGCACCATGTCAGTCATTTGCACCGAATTTCCGTCTTATCCTGTGGAATGGGAGTTTTTAATTTTTTCTCTCAAGTGTGGAAGCGCTCGAGGACACATTTAGGTCCGTTGTGCGTGACACAGATACCTCAGGTGTTGTACAACACTCAAATCCAGAAGACGAGCCAAAGTCCTCCTCAGAGCTGCTTTAGGTAAGTCATTGTGTAGCGCAGTCTATAGCCTACACAAGGGTTATGAACATGTACCTGCTAATTTTCATACTTTCGGAGGTTAGGGCGGTGTGTAAATGGAGTAGCCACTACCACCTCAGTCATTTATGCTGAGATTTCTTATCCCATGTGAATATTATAAATTTTACAGACGTCCTGTAGTAAAATTGTATTACTCCAGCTCCCCATGGACGACTAAACCTGTTCGAACAGGGCTTTAGACAGTGAAGTGCCCTCTTTGAGTAAAACGAACATAACCTGTAGTTTCTGTTGTATAAGCACTGATGTACTTTGATGTACTCGACGTCTGCTGGCCAATTTTATAGATACTTCTGTGCAAAACTAAAAAAAAGCAAGCTTCAGACACTAAATATGTCTCCACTAAAGTCTGCAGATTGTTGGACTTTTCATTAAATAATTTAATTGATTTTTCATTGAAATGACTTTAAAGGGCCAACACGTTCTCCTTGCTGAAAATAAGAGTTTGCTGAAGTATGAAAGCATTTCTAAAACCTTTAAAACATACTTCTCATTTCCCAGATCTTATAGACAACATATTCAAACTTAGCTGCTTGTTGTTTATCAATCATAACCACCTATTCAGTGTACAGCAGTTAGGCTCCACCCACTCATACTGAAGCTCTAAGGAGCATTTCGGTGTGGACCACTATTTGAATGAAGCGTGATACAGGGCAGCCAATCAGAACAGAGCTCATTTGCATAGATCAGTTGTTAAAAAAAAGGCACAGCAACAAAAAAAAAAGCCTGTTAGTTTGAAAATGGTTATGTAACGGTCATGCACAAAGGCACTGAGATAAAAATTAAAACCCAGGGACACGCAGGATATAGGCCCTTTAAATGACTAGGAGGAGAAATAACCACGGCTGCAGCTGACCTGGGTTTGTAGGCTGGTCCTCAGCATGGAGCAGCAGGCTGGTGCAGCAGAGCTCAGTCTGAATGTACAGATGTCCACCTTCCTCCCAGGCAGCACTGAAGCCTAGGATGTGCGGGTGTGGATGGAGACGCTCATGATTACGAGCCTCTTTGATGTTGCGGGACCGCTCAGCCTCGCCACGGAATCGCTGTACTGCACGCTTCACTGCGTACTGCCGGCCATCCAACAGGCTCTTCACCTGACAGTGAAAAAAACAGCTTACAGTGGATGTGACGACCTACAGCTATTACAGCAGCAGTTTATGAATAAACACAGAGTCACATGACATGCACATACTGCACAACGGCAACCCAGTCAGAACAGAGCTCATTTAGATATATCAGTCTTGAGGCCTATTTTACGGTGGCTGAGAAGTGCAAAACAAAATTAACATTTCACAAAACAAAATTACAAAAATAAAAGCAAATTTACAAACGAAAAAAAAAAATTACATTCAAGAAAACAAAATTACAAGAGTAAAAACTTTTTTACAAGATGTGAAACACTTTTACCAGTACCGAAACACTTCTACAAACTGCGAATTCTGAGGGAAAGGGTGGGTCTAACACACAGGAACTGTTTGGCGGTGGTAGAGTGGATGGAAGTAAGAGACGAACAGGCGACGTCTAAACCACTTAGAGCTGGAAATGTTAATGAAGGTAAGTGGGCTGTAGCGCTAGCTGTAGTGGAGAACCAGCTATCTAGCTTAAAATGGCTGAGAGCTTTTACAGCCCATGTGGTTTAGAGTCGCCTGTTCGTCTCTTTCTTCCGTCTGCTGTTTTAATAACTCTAAAGACCTTCACCAGGAAAAACAGAAGCGTGCCAGCTGGATAAAATACGAGCCACAAATGAACAAAACTTCTTTAGCATTGTGACCATCCCAAACTCCACCCACTCTACCACCGCCAAACAGTTTGATTGACAAAGGTCCGCAACAAGCACTTCCCCTTTCCGTCAGAATTCGCAGTTTGTAAAAGTGTTTCGGTCCTGGTAAAAGTGTTTTCTTTTTGTTTTCTTGAATGTAATTTCTTTTTTTGTTTGTAAATTTGTTTTTACTTTTGTAATTTTGTTTTCTGAAATGTTCATTTGTTTTGCACTTCTAGGCCACTGTACTATTTAGACAGGATTAGTTTTCCATAGAATGATGTCTGTCTACGAAAGGATGTCTGCAGTGTTTATGACTGATTTGTACGGGATAAGACGTTTTGGTATAAACCATGGAGATGAGCATGGCTACTCAATTTAAGAGCTGCTTTTACTACAGAACACACAATAAAACATAAAAATATTACTCCACTGAACCTAACCGTTTATCTTGTCGTCTCTCTGTGTCATTAGTACTGCCATTAGCTTGGGAATTTACAGCCAACAAACAGCATCACCACATAAAATCAAACGTTTTTGTGAAATTGGTACATGTTCTGAGGGAGACAGGACAATAATGTTACCTATCGGGTTGGTTTTAGCCACAGAGAACATAAGTAAACGTTTTTTCGGGAGCCTCCATACTTAAAAATCGCTTTTTCCACAGAATATGACAGCATTTCTACCAACATGTGGAGTCACACAGGTGTAATCTAACCTGGGTTTATTTCTATGGTGTATTTCACACCAGGTCTTCACTGACCCGGGAGCACACAGTCGGTACAAACGACTGACGTGGTTCATTTGGCCGGGACTAAATTTAAAAAGAAATGCTAGTAAAAATGACTAAACAACTTTTAAAATTGCCTCCCTTGTAAAACTAATCAGTCGAACAGAGCTTTAAAAGTGCCACAGAATGGGAATCTCTATTTACATTGCGAATAAGGAGAGATCAGTACATACAAAAACACTGTGGCTCTACCTTCAAATACAAACCTCACATTTACCAAAGAGGAGGGTAAACCAGGCCACTTCTAATATCCTAAACTGTTACTTACACCCCCAAAGTTTACAACACACACAAATCCAGACATCAACTGCATCAATTCTGGAACATTATAATGATTTATCATCAATCACGAAATTTTATAACACATTTCTGGTCATAAAAAAAAAATTAATAAAATGTTTACACACACCGATCAGCCATAACATTAAAACCTCCTCCTTGTATCTACACTCTTTATCCACTCTATCAGCTCCACTGACCATACAGGTGCACCTTGTAGTTCATTAGTTCCAGACTGTAGTCCATCTGTTTCTCTGTATACTGTATTACCCTGTTCTTCAATGGTCAGGACCCCCACAACTCTCCAGCCAACAGCGTCCTTTGGGTGGCGTCCTGTGACCACTGATGAAGGACTAGAGGATGACCAACACTGCACTGTGCAGCAGCAGATGAGCTATCGTCCCTGACTGTACATCTACAAGGTGGACCAGCAAGGTAGGAGTGTCTAATAGAGTGGACAGTGAGTGGACACAGTGTTTAAACACTCCAGCAGCACTGCTGTGTCTGATCCACTCACACCAGCACAACACACAACTAACACACCACCACCACCCCGTCAGTGTCACTGCAGTGCTGAGAATGATCCACCACCCACATAATACCTGCTCTGTGGTGGTCCTGTGGGGGTCCTGACCATTGAAGAACAGGGTAATACAGTATACAGAGAAACAGATGGACTACAGTCTGGAACTGTACAACTACAGAGAGTCCTATATGGTCAGTGGAGCTGATTCATCTTGTTTATTCACCACCGTAACTACTTCCTCCAGTCACTGTTGTATATTCGGTGTAATTTTAGAAATGATTCTGAATCAAAACACGTTGAATCACATCTCTAATAAGCGATTCTTATCTACTTATCTGTTCTAGTCACCGCAGAGAAAGCTCACCTTGTACACCTCCCCGAAGGAGCCCCTGCCGATCAGGCCCAGGTTGACGAAGCACTGGCTGAAGAAGGACTGTGGACGGCTGGGGTCGTACAGAGAGGGCGCTGGTGGGTTTTGGATCAGCGCGCAGGACAGGGGAGTCCAGGGGGAGCGGCGCTGGGGAAACACCCGGCTCAGAGGGGGGCAGCCTTTAGATGGGGGCCGAGGAGGCAGGGAGCGCGAGAGCGACCGATGAGGAGACAGAGAGCCCGACGAGGCGGAGGAGGAGAAGGGAAGACGCCGCTTTTTCAGAGAGAAAGACTGCTGGGCATGGGAAAAGTGTGTGGGCACTGGCAGCGGAGTGCTGACCATTTCTGCTCTCTGGATAAACGGATGCGATGATCCTCACTCGAATCGACCTGGAATATATTAGAATACATCACTGTCAAAATTACAGTCAGTTCAATATCAAAAGGATAGAAGCTGCGTTTAAAGGGCCCATATCATGGAAAACTACACTTTCTATGCTTTTGTGAAGTATATAAACTATATAAAGCCTGTGTTCAATCAACACCTTTACATACTGCCTATTCAGTCTTCCAGAGGTCAACCCGGACCACTCATTTGGGAATGGTGTTGAATTTTGTTACTTGAGTTAGATTGGAAAATGTTGGGGGGGTAATTAATTCAGCATTGTGCAAATTAATCATTGCAGCCGTCTACAGGATCCACAAAGGAGCGGCCTCCATGTTCAGTGTTCATTCTATTGGTGAAGGTCATTAATAACTCAGGGTAAGGCAAAGCATGAGCTGTGATATCAAAGGGCCCATATCATGGAAAACTGAACTTCTCTCACCTTTATATACAAATAACTTTGATGAATCTAAAACACTGAGTGTGTTCACATGCGGTTAATAATCTGATCTAATCTGATTTCTGCAGTTGGTGTTCATATCAACAGCATACTCAGATTTCTTACATTGGATTAAGGCCCAGAAATCCAATTATGAGTTCCTACAGAGCTGGATTTAAGCTCAGTAGTTATTTTTTAATGCATACTCTTTGGATGTACATTCTTACTCTGATTTCTTTCGGATTTCTTCGTCTGTGAATGTAGGAAAACAGGATGTGGTACCGCAAAATAAGCATACAGCATTTAACACAGTGTTCAACACAGTGTCCAATCGGATACAAAACTGAATTTGGAATTGCCGCAGTTGGACTAGTCTATTCCGATGGAGCTATTATTCTCCAGTCCATACGGCCCATGTGTAGAAACCACACTGCAAAAACAGCCTGCTTTAAATTCCCGGTTTCTGGTGTCATAAAAACTAGCATATTTACATACGTCCAGCTAAACAGCCTGTCAGTCAGGCTGAGGTTATTAGGAGCATTGCAGCACAGACTGCTTTTTGAAGTGGGCACAACACAGAGCAGCCAATCAGAACACAGCTCATTTACATTCATCAGTCTTAAAGGCACAGTAGCCACAACAGATTCTCATTTTCAAGGATAAAGGAGTTTGTAAACATTCACGTAAAAAGAATTTTGGCCGATTTTTGGAGCTCAGGGAGAAAATAAAACACCAGAAAAATGTAACATATGGGTCCTTTAATGTGTCAGAGGAGAGAAAATCAGTATAGCTAAAGATGTTTGATCTCTGAAGGAGGATTTGACTTCTTGGGTCTATTTAGTCATCTTCTAAAGGACATTTTATTACATCTGGAACCTCTGCTTTTAAACTCCAGACTCTTCTAGGCTGACTCTATTCCCCTCAGGCTGACCTAATAAACAGCAGGCACAACTGAGCTGAGCTAGCTACCAAGCTAACCTGACAAGAAGACTCCAAATTCCGGGCTGGTTTCGTCTCGTTTGTTAGAGAAACTGCATTTTAGACGGTGTCTAATAAAATAAGACCTTTATTTGCCAACCAGCTCGTTTTTGATACTCAGTTCTAGCTCACTGTCAGTACTAACTCTGGTCATCTCAATTAACGTTCACCCGTCTGACAGAATCCGCCCCACAAACACCAACAGCTGCTGTCAGTACCGGAATTACCGTTACTGACGGGCTCAAACTGCTTTTCAGCGCTGTGAATATCGAGTTTCAATCTTCCAACTCGTTTAAAGTGAGGTATGTAAGTTATACAGCTGCTTTATTTCGAGTTTTATTACTGTTAGAAACTTACCGTTTCTCCTGCCGTTTCAAAATCCTTCGCCACGCGCCAAAACAGACGATGACGCGATGACGTGATGACGCGTACGTTACGCACACACGCGCTCTGCGTACTGCGCGTACGGGATGCTTGACGTAATCTGCGCTACTTCTTCTTTATTTTATTAAATTTTTTTAAATGTATTGTTTTTTTATGGAGCTACTACTAATTTGGCTACTATAGTAAGTCGTTTTAGCTTTTAATGTACAATAATAAAATAAATAATAAATGCTAACACATTTATTTATTTGTTTATTTATTTATTTGTTTGTTTGTTTGTTTTTCATTTTTTGTATTGAGTCGACACAAAGAAACAGGCAAAAAGGAGGAAAAGTCAATCAAAAATACATATAAGAAAAACAGCTCAAAAGGTGCCACTAAACAAGTAGCGTCACAAAGACCGATCCCACGGCTGCATGCGCCCCGCGGGCAGATTTCAATTGGCCCACAGTTTCTGTTTTCGAACGTGTTATAAATGGCCCACGTGCCATTTATAACACATAACATTTTGGTTTTTCCTTGCAGTATTAATTCAAATTTCAATACTGGTAAAAAAAAAAACGTTTCTTCCATCAAAGTGAATGGAGACGAGCTATAGTTTTCGATAGTGTTAATTGAAATATAATGCATACTACAAAAAGTGTCTTTCAGTCTTAAATTCGGCAATAAAATAATTAATAAATAAAATGGCTCCTCGCTTCCAACCCCACCCCTCTGTGTGCGTAAGTGACGCTCGCTGTACGTAAGTTGCGCAGCTCTGTGGGTGGAGAAGCGGAGCAGCATAAACTTCAGCTATGGTGAGTAATGACAATCACTAAAACCGAAAAAAATCGCCCGGTAAAAGTACAATTCAGACGTTTACGAGAGTCGACTGACATTCAGGACGAGTCTCCGCCTCGTATTCCTCTAAGATAATCAAGTATTGAGCGAGTTCGGAGAGCAGTTTGCTGATTTTACTGACAGGATTAGCTAGCTTAGCTTAGCCGCTAATTAGCATTAGCTCTGTCGGTAGTTAATAACAACGCTGCTAACGACTTTGACGGTAACTTAGACATTTCAGTCAGCACTGATTTGTTGTGTTTTGTAGCCCTAAAACGTGGGATATTGTCACAGTATGATCCGGTTAAACGGAGGCTGAAGTTAGCTTCCTATCCGCCAGCTTCTTCTTCTTCTTTTTTCTTCTTGTTCGAATTTCCCCGTTCCACCTTAAATGGTGCAGCAGTTACCTGTACAAGGATCGCCATTTAAGGTGGAACGTGGGGATTCGGACAGGAAGCTTGTGTTTTCGCTTTAAGCTGCTTCTCTTCCAGTTTCGGGGGTAGTTTTTTGGTGTAATGGTACCGTGTCAGCATGAAGTGGCCTTTTTAAACAACAATAACAGGTTTGTGTTTGTTACCTGGAGCTGTATAAGATGAACCTTTGATGAAGGTAATGAAGGTAAATGGTCTACCAGGATCGAGCTGGATTTTTGTCCACCTCCTCATTCCAAACTACAGTCAGCTGGACATGATTTTCCCAGGTGTTGTAGCTCTATAGAAGCAGGTACATCACCAAACTCACTCTCTACAGAACCCAGTCTTTGTGTTGGTTGATCAGTTTATAAAATGTTTCTTTTCTTTATTTTGACTCAAACGAAAACTAATATGGCAGCTGGCAAGACACACACTCCTCACCTCCTCCGAGACCAAATCGGGCCCTGTCCCCTGATCCTGTGTTTATGTCAGGAAGGTTTCTCTATGTAGGTCCAACTAGAACGTCCCTCTCGTAAAGGTAAAAACAAACAAATAAATAAATATTGATTTTATATAATATATATATATATATATATATGTATAT
>JAVGWN010001502.1:0-12303 GCA_034552555.1 Semaprochilodus insignis | reverse complement strand
CTCTCTCTCTCTCTCTCTCTCTCTCTCTCTCTCTCTCTCTCTCGTATTTTGTCATCTTCTGTCCCCAAACCCATTCAGTTCTGCCTGAAAGACTCAAAAGGTAACGGGATGATGGGAAACGATATTTTAATGCTCAGTAAGTTGGACAATTTGATAGATAACAATTCTTAAGAAGTAAGGGTCCAGGACTTGAAGCTTTCAGACCCTCGCAGATCCTGCCGGATTTGGATCCTACTCCATCGACAACAGGACTGGGACCAAACTTAACCTCAGCCCGTTTCACGGTGTCGTTCGTACAGACGGCACAATGCCATGCTTTCTATTCTGACACCAATATCGAAATCTTGCTTATCAGACAAGTCCAGTATTTTGATCTGATATTTAATGAAATAAACTGCTTTAAAGTGAGCTTGTTTTAATTGCAGTGCTTCACTTTAGATGAGCATATGAAAGCATCTACTCCGTCTACACCTTCACTACCCCACAGGAAAGAGCTGCATGGCTAACATCATGTCACATCATGGCTAACATCAAGTGGACGAGAGCTATTTCAGGATTGATTTGTCATTTGTCACGTACATGTGCCTCGTTTACTCGTGCTGCATCTCTGAGCACAATACTTGGTTTACGTTCGCGCTAGCAGGTGACAAATCGCTTACATAAAGTTTGTTTCATGTGGTTGTGTTCCAGGCCACTCTCGTAGTTGTGTGTGGGCGTGTACAAGGTCCAGGAAAGCGGGCTAGTATTGAAAGTGCGTGTGTGTGGAATTTGTATGGAAACCTAACTGCTTGCAGTTGTTGCTAGCTTTCTTGGTCGGTTAGCATGCTGGCTAACCT
The DNA here is from genome assembly GCA_034552555.1 of Semaprochilodus insignis. NCBI lineage: Eukaryota > Metazoa > Chordata > Actinopteri > Characiformes > Prochilodontidae > Semaprochilodus > Semaprochilodus insignis. Next base: position 11,467 of record JAVGWN010001502.1, on the reverse strand, counting down.
AGCCGGCTATCGAGTGACGTAACTAGGGTGTCCACTTTCATAACCCCACAAGGAGGACATCCCATCCTATGACGATACTAGAACAGAACCTAACCTATATAACACATACATGATGCTTTACTCACCTAACGGGATGGAATGGATGACATTCGTGAGTCAGACAGGAGGTTACTAATTGACTAGCATTTAGAGGGCTGACCTGTGGTTAGTCGATCAGCGAGTCATGATGCCACATAACCTTGGTAAACCAATGAAATGCAAGCTTGTCTTTTGACGCAGACGTGAGCCAATGGCACACATATGGCACACATAATATTGTTTGTGAGCGAACATTTTAAATAGTTCGTCCTGAAAAGACGCCTAGATAAGGTATTGCGCTGGACGGAGGACTGGGAGTTCTAAAACCGGACTGTCCGTCCTAAAACCGGACGTGTGGCCACCTTAGACTTAACTCACCAGAGACACTACTACGCTACTTTTTTCCACGTTTCAGTAAATGTGGAACTATCAAGAACTTCTGGGACAAAGACAAACTGTGTGCTGATTGGATAAAAGACAGAAACACGGATGAAATCAAAGGAATTGCTAGAAGAGAACATGATGCATTCTAAATGAATGAAAATGATAGCTCCTAATGTGGTTCAGGTTATCCTTAAGGGCTCAGACAATGTGAGGAAAATCTGATTGCGGAATTAAACATCCTCTTTGACTGAGAGGAAGAATAAAGAAAAAGGATCTTCATGTGTGTTCTTGTACACTCACCAGGCACTTTATTAGGTACACCTCCTTGTATCTACACTCTATGTCCATTGTATCAGCTCCACTGACCATATAGGAGCACCCTGTAGTTCTACGGTTACAGACTATAGTCCATCACCTCCCACAGGACCGCCACAGAGCAGGTATTATGTGGGTGGTGGATCATTCTCAGCACTGCAGTGACACTGACGTGGTGGTGGTGTGTTAGTGTGTGTTAGTGTGTGTTGTGCTGGTGTGAGTGGATCAAACACAGCAGTGCTGCTGCTGGAGTGTTTAAACACTGTGTCCACTCACTGTCCACTCTATTAGACACTCCTACCTTGCTGGTCCACCTTGAAGATACCTACAGTCAGAGGCGATAGCTCATCTGCTGCTGCACAGTGCAGTGTTGGTCATCCTCTAGTTCTTCATCAGTGGTCACAGGACGCTGCCAGTGGGACGCTGCCGGCTGGTGGATGTTTCCCAGTCCAGCAGTGACACTCGTGTGTGCAGCACTGCTGTGTCTGATCCACTGACAGCAGCACAACACACACTAACACACTCCGTGTCACTGCAGTGCTGAGAATGATCCACCGCCCACATAATACCTGCTCTGTGGTGGTCCTGTGGGGGTCCTGACTATTGAAGAACAGGGTAATAAAGTATACAGAGAAACAGATGGACTACAGTCTGTACCTGTAGAACTCCTATATGGTCAGTGGAGCTGATGACATGGACAAAGAGTGTAGATACAAGAAGGCGTACCTAATAAAGCACTTTGTGGGTGTATGGTTTAAATCAGCAGCCAGTTTAATATTGCATTTGAGTAGAATGTACTATCAGTAGTTGAAATTAATATAATCTTTAAAGCGGTAGTGAGTTGTATAGCAATTAATCTGGTTGATGTTCAAATTTAAATTCTTTCTAAGGTATGAGTGTAGTCATGACTTTTACGCTGTTATGCCACAAGTAAGCACAGATAATGCATTATACAAGAAATGCGAAACATGTAAAGGTTATTTCATTTAGCTGAATGGCTGGAAGGAATGAGCCACGTTTCAGGGAAAATGAAAAACCAGCCATCCCTCAATCACCTCCCATTGCATAGTCAGTTGCAGCGCGAGAGAGTCCAGGTTTCTGTCACCAGACCGGACATTCATTTGAGAGTTAATATGGAAGGAACACTCAGTCTCTTGTGTTTAGCCTTTCTCCTAGCAGGCCACTTGCTCTGCTCCTGTTTCCTCTCACCTTTGCGAGCCTTTGTGGCTATAGCAGCTTCCACTCTTCAGGGAAGACCAACAGTAAAGTTCCGCTAGTGTGTCTGTGCTCATTCAGTCAAAGGATCATTTGTCTGGCACTGATGATGGACGAGAAGGCCTGGCTCGCAATCAACGTTCCAGTTCATCTGAAAGGTGTCCAGTGGGTCAAGGCTCTGTGCAACCCACTGGAGTTAATTCACACCAAGCACTTCAAACCATGTCTTTATGGAGCTGGGTTTGTGCAGAGGGACACAGTGATGCTGGAACAGGAACGGATCTGCCCTCACAGAGTTGAAAGCCCTGGATCTAAGGGGACGACTCTGAACACCTACAAACAGCTCTCAGCCCTTCTCCACCAAACTTTACTGTTGGTACTTTGACATTCTTCCGGCATCCACCAAACCCGGACTCATTCAGCAGACTGCCTGGTATTGAAGCATGACTCATCACTCCAGAGAACACATTTCCACAGCTCCAGAGTCCAGTGGTGGCATACTTTAAACCACTTCAGCTGACACTTGGCATTGTGCATAGTGATCTGAAGTTTGTGCTCAACCATGGAAACCCATTTCAGAAGCTCTCAGTGTATAGTACTTGTGTTGATGTTGCTTTCAGAGACAGTGTAACCCTGTAGGGAGTGGAGGCTTGCTGCATACTTCAGGCCCCACTCTGCAAGTTTGTGTGGTCACCTGATTTGTGCCTGAATTATTGTTGCTCCTAGATGGTTCGATGTCACATGAGTGAGACTTAACAGTTTACCAGGTCAGATCTATTCTGGCATCCTACGACACTGCCATGTTTACAGTCACTGAGCTCTTCAGGATGACACGTTCTGCTGCCAGTGTTCATCTATATGCTTGAGTTATTCACCTGCTAGCAACGGATGTAGCCAAAACACATGAACTCAATAATTAGGAATTAGCATAATTACTGTCCACATACTTTTGGCCAATATGATGTAGTGCGTATGTGTGTGTGTGCATATACACTCCTCCTCAAAAGAATAGCTGGAAAGGAAGATAAAGGTATAAATGATGAAAAATGTGAGCTGATATGGGCAAACTTTATTGAGCTACACATACAGATAGTAGTAAAACACAGTTCCTGCAGACTTTGTGGTAAGGGTGGAGGTGGCGTCACACCAGGCATTGTGGACATGTGACGCGTGACAACAAACCGTTCATCTTGGTGCTGACCACGGTTCCTCCACACAAATTCGTTGGCCGTCTCCACCAAGACAAAAGCGGGACTCGTCACTGAAGATAACCCGCTGCCATTCTGAGTCACTCCATGACAGTCTGGCACGACACCATTGCAGTCTTTGGTGACGGTGACGTGGTGTTAAGGGCAGTCGTTGTAATGGTCTGTGTGCATGTAGTCCTGCGTTTTGCAGCCTCAGTGGTGGACAGTAAGGAAGTTAATGTAGTTAGTTACTGTATTTAAGTACTTTTTTCATGTATCTGTACTGAAGTATTTCCTTTTTGGATGACTTTGTACTTTAACTCCACTACATTATGCTAATATCTGACTGTTTACTCCACTACATTATGCNACTGTTTACTCCACTACATTATGCTAATATCTGACTGTTTACTCCACTACATTATGCGGAATTTGTAGTTCCTTTTAGCTTATGTGTGCATAAAAAAACGTAACATGTCAAAACTAAACAAGCTTATTCATGGATTCTTAGCATCCATGGAAATGTTCATTTCAGAGCTGGGCTACGTCAAGGACCACCTGGAGGAAGGCAGGTAAATCAGGATGGGGTTAATGCAAACACTGACTGACAATCACACGTCAAAGCATCAGTGAACAGATCAAACATACTGTTTCTGACTTTGTGGGTAAATAGACTACAATATAGAAATATGTACACATGCACTCGTGACTGGCGAGTGTCTTTTTCTGAATGTATACAAACACTGTTTCCTCTATAGTAAATGTGTTTTGGCTGGTTTGTGTTTATGAGCAGAGACCTGCAGATGCAGTACAGTAAAGGGAAACTCATTAGTGAACCTGTTTAAACCAAGTTCTTATTAAACTTAAACTTGTAACCAAGTTGCAATTAAGTCTTAAACAGAAAGTTTGCTTGTTTGCAAACGTTATTTCATAGTTCTAGCTAATGGAACCGTTTCCCCTTCAGTGTTCTGTCCTGATGATGATTGTAATAGATGTCAGTGTCAGACTAATTAATGAGCTTCTATTAAAGACTGGTGGACTGAGAGACACTAGAGTCTCTTCACCTACACTGAGCTGATTAAGAGTCTTGTTCCAGAAATGATAATAGGACATTAGAGCCATAATAAATCATGCTCCTGTTACTCTCCATACTTAAGTACATTTGAAGGTAAATACTTTAGTACTGTTACTCCAGTGGAGGTCTAAAGGGAGGAACTTCTACAGACACTGGAGGAGTATTTTACCTTGGGGATCTACTTTGACTGAAGGACATGGTTTGTATACTTCGTCCACCACTGTGCAGCTGTCTGCCAATAGTGCTGGCACAAACAGGATGACTCCTGGAGGGCATCACTGCTCGCTGTATGTACACAATTGTGGCTGTTGGGTCAGTCAGGTACAGCAACAAGGCCCGTTCTTGCTTACGGCCCATGCGTGGGTGAGCCTAAAACTTGAGTCATTTGCATGTCTCACCAAGTTTCATTCCTGTCGGTTGATTCCTTCTGGGTCCAACTATTTGTGCAACTATTCTTTTGATGATGAGTGCACATAAATACTGTATATACACATACATAAAAGTATTGTATGTGTAAATATTAATTATATAAATATTTGGCCACTACTTCTTAATAATAGTCTTCTACGTGGTGACTCCAGCATGAAGGTTGTAGCGGGAAATTGCAGAGGTTTGCCGCACTGTGACATTGTTATTCTTGTAGTTCATTGCCCACATTACGAGTTTTAATGTATCTGTGAATTATTCATTCCTTCATCAGTCTACGTCCTTCATGTCTACAGCAGATAAAGCCGGCCAATGAACAGATAGCCGAGGTTCACAAGGACATATTAGATTGGAGCCGTATTTTCTCCTTCAAAATCAGAATTTCCTCCTTTTGTTCACACTGACAATGTGGCTAAAAAAAGAAAAGCCCTGACATTTACACAAGCTTTTGGCCTGCTGGCAGTTTGGAGATATCAGTTCTAGGAACTACCTGGGGACATAGGCGGGGAAAAAAAAGGTGTTGCACACACAGCATGAGGAGCAAGCAATGGCGAATAATCTAAGTCTAAAAAGCATCGCTGCCAAGTCATCTGTTTGACCAGGTGCGAATTTAGCCTTTTGAGGACAATGCCATCTTGAATGCGGAATTGGAAATTCCTCTGGGGTTTCAGGGGATCAAGGTTACGAAGTTTGGGATTCTTTCAGGCACTTAATGGCATCTGAAAAATGCTGAGGCTGAGGAACGTTAGCATAACAACTGAAACGTCAAAAGGATGTTGTTATGTATTCTGTTCATCTGCAAGAGTGAGGTATGCTCGAGTTAGAATCCTGAGACGTTGGGAGAGAAAGAGAAAAGACCTTCAGCTTCATTGCGTTCATAGTCTGCTATATCATTCAACTCTAGCTGCTTATATAAGGGGAGCCAAAGGTCTACAATAGCTTCTCTTCATTTAAAGAGCAGCCGAATACAATGGGGAACTCACACCGGTTTAATGATAAAGCAGTCACTTGTACATACCGCCGTCTGCACCGCTCGCACCATCCTGTACGCCACAAAGAACACCTACACGACTTTCTTCAGGAAATTACCCGGCCGTCTGAGCCGTTTTGTCTGTGTTTATTAGACTATTACGTGCACAGTTTTGGCTGGTGGGCAAAAAGCCTTTGAAAGAGATTTAAGGGTTCGCTTCAAACGGCGCTGCAAACGAGGCCTGGCCTCGGCAGCGGCCGCATTCAGGTCGCCACAAAGGCCCTTATATCAAGCACGACGAAAATCCTCAGTAATTACCTCCGACATCAATCACTCCCCTCCTCCCCTGACCGCCACCTCTCGCGCCCGTCCCCACCCCAGTGTACCATACGCGCTACATCAATCACCATTTAAGATCAGACCGCGCTGATGCTGTGTCGGCAATATGCGACCTTAAATCATATCCACCAATTTAAGCAGAAATGACCAGTATCCTCAGCGGTGATATTGCCGGTCACGCTGGGAATGAAATCTCCTTCTCTTTCCAGCTGCTTGTTTATTACGGTAACTCTTCCAAGCCACAGTTACCGGAGGCGGTTACAGAAGCATGTTGTAACTTGATTTTACTGGTGGCTCACTGGGACAAGCAGCTGTGGTTGTAAGAGGTGGGGATATTTTGGATAACACTTTATTTGAAGTTCCACTTCTTAACAAACTGTTAACAATTAGCCAGCAGTTGAACCTGGTAATAAAACACCCTGTGGCCAAAAGTATGTGGACACCCATCCTAATTATTGAATTCAGGTGTTTCAGCCTGTGATGGACTGGCGGCCTGTCCAGGGTGTATCCTGCTTTCCGCCCTTTAAGAGCTGGGATAGGTTCCCGCACCCCCAGCGACCCAGTAGGATTAAGCGGGTTAGAAGATGAGTGGGTAAGGGAGTGAATGAGTGATTCAGCCACACCCATTGCTAACAGGTGTATGACGTCAAGCACAAAGCCATGCGACCTCCTCAGACAAACACTGGCAGTAGAATGGGTCGTACTGAGGAGCTCAATAACTCAAGTCACAAGTCAGTTTATCTCATTTCTGGCCTGCTAGACCTGCCCTGTAAGTACTATTGTTGTGAAGTGGAAGCCACTGAACGGTGGAGCACGCAAACTCATAGAGCAGAGTGCTGAAGCAACATCACCACAAAAACTGCAGATTAGGAGCCTCATGAAATGGGTTTCCATGGCTGAGCAGCTGCACACAAGTCTAAGATCACTATGCGCAGTGCCAAGTGTTGGCTGGAGTGGTGTAAATCACACCAACACTGGACTCTGGAGCAGTAGAAACATGTTCTCTGCAGTGACGAATCATGCTTCACTATCTGATGGACGAATCTGGGTTTGGTGATGAGCCCAGGAGAATGCTGCCTACTGGAATACAAAGTGCCAGCAGCAATGTTTGGTGGAGCGGGGATAATGGGATCTGGGACTGTATTCGTGGTTTGGGCTCATTAGTTCCAGCATACAAAGACATTTTAGACAATTATATGCTTCCACCTTTGGGGAGGAACTCTTTCCTGTACCAACATGGCTATGCAGAACTGTGCACAAAGTCAACTCCATAAAGACATGGTTTGCTGAGTTTCTTGTGGAGGAGCTCCAGTGATCTGCACAAAGCCCTGACCTCAACCCCACCGAACACCTTTGCAATTAATCGGATACCATTATACCACGACAGTATGAGACTACATAGCACAAAGTGACGACATGTGTTATAACTTACATATTTTGTTTTTCCTGTTATTAAAATTATTGGTGAAACCGCAACCGTAAATCATCATAACAGCAGCACTGTTGAAAATGATGAAAATGATTTTGTAAGTGCATGACATCTGAAGAACACTAAGTGATATTATTGATCATGTTAAAGAATTAATGCATTATGGGAATGAATGTGTTAAACATTATGATATGGGTCTCAACGATAATGATAATAACATTACAATAAACAGAAAAATCAAAACATTTGAACACATGTTGCACTTTGAAGCCATACGCAGTGCCGTTTGTACCAGTTTATGTGTGTGATTGTGAATATTTATGTACACTTACAAAGACTTATCTCAGGCAATATAAAACATTATGAATACTTTATAGGTCTTTAGGAATTCACTTATTATGCATTATGGATACCTGATTTATAAAAAGTGTTACCAGTTTTTTTTTTTAATGTAAGCAAACGGATGAACTGTAGATTTCTAAAGGTTAGGAACATCCGCACGGTTTCGCAGCACTTAAATAGCCTTGCTTGCCAAATGAGGATGAATAACACCCAGCTAGCCTCAGTGCTTATTCAGTTATGGCTGTCAGATTACAAGCACTCAGTGCAGACCAGAGTAAGTAACATCTTAATATATTTTAGCACTTCAGCACGCTATAGCGGGCGTATGGGGAAAATGTGACAACCTAAAAGTGTTAGCTCTGAGTGTCATCGAATGGGTTGACCTTGAAATGCAGATGTAGAATGTACCTGGAAGCTTTTTTTTATATTTCTGGCTGCAGTCTGAAAAGCCTTACGAGGTAGTAAGGCCAGCTGTGCCAACTGACTGCTCTTGTTTATAAGCAGAGGATGAATTGTAAAAGGGTCTAAATGCTGAGGGGATGGGGGTGGCTGGCTGTTACTACAGCTATGCTCACAGTTTTCAATTTGTGCACCGGGGCATATCGCCCAGGTTATGCTGTGATTCATACTGTGGAATTCACTATGTGCAATGCTAGATAAGTTATTGGTGCCTCATTTTTAGTTTTTCATCTGACATATTGTGACCTGCTGTGATATTTGGAATACATGGTGTGGTATAGTTATATACACTCAGCAAAAGAATAGCTGCGCCCAGAAGGAGGTGTGGGATTGCAGTGCTATTGGGAAGGAAGATAAAGGTTACCAGGATCAATAAATGATGATACATTTAGACTAATATGATCAATATTTATTGAGCTACACATACAGAAGTAGTGTCTCTCAGTATGGCATCGGGCCGCCATAACGCAACATGCCAGACGTCTCGGCTTGGAGTTGTAGAGGTTCCTAATGGTGCCCTGTGATAATCCATCCCATGCAACTTGAATATCCTCACACAGTTCCTGCAGATGGTGCGATAGGGGTGGAGGTGGAGTGACACCAGGCCTTCTGGACGTGCGACAACAAACCGTTCATCTTGGCGCTGACCACGGTGCCTCCACACACGGATTCGTTGGTCGTCTCCACCAAAACAAAAGCGGGACTCGTCACTGAAGATGACCCGCTGCCGTTCTGAGTCACTCCATGACAGTCTGGCACGACACCATTGCAGTCTTTGGTGACGTTGACGTGGTGTTAAGGACAGTCGTCGTAACGGTCTGTGTACATGTAGTCCTGCATCATGCAGACGTCTGCCAACGGTGCTGGCACTACCAGGATGACTCATGGAGGGCATCACTGCTCGCAGAATGTCTGCAGTCGAGACTGTTGGGTCGCTATGCACATGTCGGACAATTAGTCGGTTCTCCATCTGCATGGTTTGTGTAGGTCTCCCAGATCCTTCATGTCACTGGTGCATGCCTTCTTCTATCCACTGCCACCAACAGCATGCTGTGGTAGTATCCGCACGACTGGTACGGGGTGCAATACGTCATTAAGACCATCCCGCTTCCCAGAGCCCTACGATGGTACCCCTCTCAAATTCCTAATGTAGTCAGGCTTATGGAGGGCATCACTGCTCGCTGCTCGGCATGGCCGAGTGTGAATCTCGAATCATTCGCATGTCTCATGAGGTCAGACCTACCCAACAAGTTTCATTCCTGTTGGTTGATTCCATCTGGGTGCAGCTATTTCTTTGATGCTGAGTGTATGTACTCCGCTGGCTTTCCGAGATGAGCAGTGGTCTTGTGGTGTCTCTTTAGTTTTGGGTTTTTTGTGAGTTTTGAAAGCGCCCAAAGAAACCTCTCCGTCAGTGGCTAGCCAGCGGCTACGTTGTCTCAGACTGAAGATGTTTAATTAGCCTGCTACTGGCTTTATTTGTGCATCTGCACATTAACAGACACATATTTACAGTAATATATTTACCATAACACTAATATGGTTACATATGACCTTTCTGGCCCACTACAATCTACGGCCTCCACCTGGGTACAGGCCCACAGACCACTAGAGGGTGCTTTATGGCCCACTGGTTTCCTGCGGCCCACAGACAAATTCTGAATGCTGGTTGTAGTCCTGATGTTATAAAGAAGCAATTTCAAGAACTGAACGATTAGCTGCTGTTAAGTCACTAGATATAAGCAACGCGTCCTCCAGACGTCCTTCTACTCAGGAAATCAGATTCCGTTCCACCTTAAATGTTGTTGTTGTAGCAGGTGCTGGGACGTAACTGCTGCATCTTTTAAGGTGGAGCAGTGAAACCCAAACAAGAAGTTGGTGAATTAGAAACTAATATCAGCACCAAAGAGTAACTGCTGCACCTTTTAAGGTGGAACAGGGAAATTCTAATAAGTAGCTTGGGAATAAGATGCTGAAAGTCAGTGAAACAGTGTAACTGCTGCAGCTTTTAAGGTGGAACATGGAAATTCAAACAAGACAAGAAGTTAGTGAATAAGACGCTGAATGTCAGCACCAGAGTGTAACTTCTGCACCTTTTAACGTGGAACAGGGAATTTCAAACAAGAAATTGGTGAATTAGAAGCTGAATGTCAATGACATAGAGTAACTGCTGCACCTTTTAAGGTGGAACGGGGAAATTCTACTTATGTAGCTGGTGAATAAGATGCTGAAAGTCAGTAACACAGTGTAATTGCTGCACCTTTTAAGGTGGAATGGGGAAATTTAAACAAGATGTTGGTGAATAAGAAGCTAATGTCAGCACCTCAATGTAACTGCCGCACCTTTTAAGGTAGAACGGGGAAATTCTAATAAGCATCTGGCGAATGGGAAGTCAAGTTCAGCCTTGTCCCGTTCTCAGATAAATGTTTGCAGATCATATTTGTTGGTGTTTTTCAGTCAGTTTCATGCCTTTCTTCCCTTCATGAACATGGAGGTACTCTATAAAAGCTCCTCATGGATTTCGGCTGGTTCGATTTTGAGCAACCCTAAATGAGACAAACCGTAGGCATTTTGAGACCTCGTGATGGTGCTCCCTATGTAGAAAATCACTTTCTGCCCTCCATCTGTAGTTTGCGCCACAGCAGCGCGGTGACCCGACAGCACTTCCAGATCTATACAGAATCTGAAGGTCAAACTAATTTCAATTAAAATCTGAATAATACACATAAATAAAGTGATGCCACATGACCATGGTAGTCCAAAGGAGAGGTAAAGAGAGAATGGCAGGTTTGTTTTTGGTTTATGTGGAAGTGGATTCCCCCACACCCACCCCCCCAACCCCACATCCCCGCCGTCAAGCCCTGTTTTAAAGCCAGGTAATGGAATCCGTAGTGTTGCCCAAGGTTCATTCCAGTTCTCCTACCCAATCTGACTTCATTATGTTGTAGCCAGCTCTCTCTCTCTCTCTCTCTCTCTCTCTTTCTCTCTCTTTCTCTCTCTGTGTCTGTTTCACCTCCTCCAGACTGATCTCAGTTGTTGGAGCAGACAGAGCAGCTGAGAAGGATTCCACACAAAGCCTTACTGCCTGTTGCTGGTGTCTCTCACAATTTAATTGATTTTTCTCCCTCTCTTCTCTCTTTACCTCCCTCTCTCCTCTCTCTAACCCCCTCTCTCCTCGCTCTGTCTCGCTCCCTCTCTCCTCTCTCTACCTCCCCTCCTCACTCCCTCTCTCCTCGCTCTTTCTCGCGCCC
>JAVGWN010001501.1:0-12305 GCA_034552555.1 Semaprochilodus insignis | reverse complement strand
CACCAACATCCCAGCAGACACACCAACAACATCCCAGCAGACACACCGACAAGACTGTCAAGAGTCGAGTGACTCAGAATGGCAGCTAGTGATCTTCAGTGACGTGTCCCACTTTTGTCTTGGTGGAGACAACCAACGAATCCGTGTGTGGAGGCACCGTGGTCAGCGCCAAGATGTTTGTTGTCACGTGTCGTACGTCCAGAAGGCCTGGTGTCACTCCACCTCCACCCCTACCGCACAACCTGCAGGAACTGTGTGAGGATATTCAAGCTGCATGGGATGGATTATCACAGGACACCATTAGGAACCTCTACAACTCCATACCGAGACGTCTGGTATGTTACGTTATCAAACATGGCGGCCCGACACCATACTGAGAGACACTACTTCTGTATGTGTAGCTCAATAAATATTGATCATATCAGTCTAAATGTATCATCATTTATTGTTCCTGGTAACCTTTATCTTCCTTCCCAATAGCACTGCAGTCTCACACTTCCTTCTGAGTGCAGCTGTTCTTTTGATGAGGAGTGACCACATCTAATCTGCTCAAAAGCTTCCCCTCTACTTCTCTTGTACTCGACTGAAGGGTGGTCTCTGACCTTTGCACAATGCTGTATATGCACTCATTGATTTGAATATGCAGCCACTGGTTCTATGCCAGTGGGCAGGCGCTGGCCTGCTGGCAACAACGCTGGCTGCCCACTGGCTTTTTGATCAGTGTTTTCAGCGTGGTTCTCCAGTGGTTATTTAGAGTGATAGAAAAAATGCTTTTTAATCACTCGTTTTCTCTCAATCGGCTTTCATTTCTAAGGCTCTCGTCTGTAGCATCCCTGCTCAGAGGATTCTCCCCAGACACAAAATTGGTCACCTTGCGTGGTAGTAAGTTCAGGCTCCTGCATGTGGTGCTGCACGAGGATGATGGAGCTATAAATACCTGTGGGGTGTGAGTGACGGGATCCATAGATTGAGTAGAGGTGGTACAGTGCAGTGAATGTCTCGTTCCATGTGTGGAAAGTGGCTCCAAAGCAAATGCAGGAGTGACTGCATTTGGGCGTGCCAAAGACCATAGTGTGAAGGAAGTAGCTGAATCTGCAGGTGTATGGAAGCGTACGGTCATACGGGTCTACCAGCAGCGGCACAAATCCCAGTCTACAGGGAATTCCCCTCGGAATTGTGCCAGGGAAGGCATCCACCAAATCTGGCCCAACTGCACAATTCTTTGATGCAAGAGTGTCTAAACATTGATGTGGCCTACATCCAGAAACTTATCCAGTCTATGCCAAATCCAATCACAGCAGTTATTTGGTGAGCTTATATATACACATATACAGGCTGTATATACAGTATACACTGTGTATATATGTGTGATTATGTAGACTGTTACAGTTGTATAGCAAAACAATAAAACCAATGCTATTGGAAGAAAAACAAGATTTCCAGACCATGAACGACATAACCAAGCTCAAAAGGTATATGGGATTTTAGAAATTAATGGACTGATAAGTGGTATATGACTATACAGGCATCTATTAGCCAAAGCCAGACTACTTCTCTCTCATAAGAGCAGCGAAAAGGACTAATAGCACATCTCAGGTTTTTAAGAAATTCCAGTGCTTTGCAGCAATCACCAAATTGCTTGCAAAAGTGCACCGTTATTGGTGTGAGTACTTGGAAAAAACCCTTAGATACGGTTACCTGGTTACCACGGTTACATAAAGCAAAGGTTTTGGGACTGAAGGCAACAGTAGGGCAATGCATTTCTCCCAACAACCCATGCGTCACTGTCTTGCTACGAAACCCACAGGCTCACGAGAATAGCCTAGCGCATAGTGACGTCAGTAAAGGTCTCATAATAGCTTACGTGACTATTTGTCCTCATTTCTGGTGGAAAGCGTTATAAAGACCCTAAAAACAAGGCCTATTATATAAAGACTTAGCGATACTGAGAGTTAGCATGGAACATTAGCATCCCAATGTTGGAAGTTTATCTTAATAAATGCTGCATCATTTGAGGTTGAGCAGGAACATTCAGTGTAGAATGTTGAAGGTATTTGTGGTAGCTTAATGGAGTTTAATGCACAACACTACCAATAAGTGCACACTGCAAAAGGACATTTCAACATGAGTTCTTCCAGTCGGTGCTATAGCGCCACCAAATTCAAGTTGCCACTGCTTCACCGTAAATATTTATTGAGCTACACATACAGAAGTAGTGTCTCTCAGTATGGCTAATGCAACATGCCAGACATCTCAGCTTGGAGCTGTAGAGGTTCCTAATGGTGTCCTGTGATAATCCATCCCATGCAGCTTGAATATTCTCACGCAGTTCCTGCAGATAGTGCGGTAGGGGTGGAGGTGGAGTGACACCAGGCCATCTGGATGCGTGGCGCGTGGCAACAAACCGTTCATCTTGGCGCTGACCACGGTGCCTCCACACACAGATTGGTTGGTCGTCTCCACCAAGACAAAAGTGGGACTCGTCACTGAAGACTGAATGAACCGCTGCCATTCTGAGTCACTCCATGACAGTCTTGCACAACACCATTGCAGTCTTTGGTGATGTTGACGTGGTGTGGTGTTAAGGGCAGTCGGCGTAACGATCTGTGTGCATGTAGTCTTGCATCGTGCAGCTGTCTGCCAATGGTGCTGGCACTAACAGGATGACTCATGGAGGGCAACACTGCTCACTCAATGTCCGCAATCATGGCTGTTGTCGGTCAGGTACAGTGATAAGGCCCATCCTTGTTTACAACACATGCGCATGCTGAGCGTGAAACTTCATTCGCATGACTCACGATGTCAAACCTACCCACCAAGTTTCATTCCTGTTGGTTGATTCCTTCTGGGTGCAGCTATTTCTGCAGCTATTCTATTGACAATAAGTGTAATTATTGTCAAAAGTGTAGTTTTTTTTTTCTCATTCTCAAAAACACTCCAGGATTATAAATCTTTTACTCCAATGAAAGTTAAATGATTCCAATTCATGGCCATTTTGACCAAACCTTTCACTGGGACGAGACAGAAATGAAAGATATCCGGCTAATAAAAGCAGGTCAGACGTCTCCGTGCACAACAGGGCAGTTGAACTCCATTTGCAATGTCCGTTTAGAAAATGCGTGCACAAAATGCCTCACAGTTTAATAAAAGTCCAATTACATGGAGGCCTAATAACTCACTGACGACTGGATGAGGGTCGCTCTTTGATATCCAGCCAATGTGTGCTGTTCTGATGTTGCTATCAGAAGCATCAGTAACTGCCCTGCTGTGGGGGGAACAGCCGTAATGTACTTTGCCTTGTTAAACTTCAAAGTGAGTCTCGCAGTAATTATCCTGAGATGGCTCTGTTTTTTCTGTCTTTGATGCGCCTCTTTCTGCACTTCCACTCTCTGCCCAGAATCCCTGACCTCTGGGCAAAAACAAGCTTTAAGTTGATTAGGTTGTGTAGCTAATGTTCGGGCTCATTTCGCATGGCTTTTTTATGTTGGTGACTAAGTGACTGCATAATAAAAGACCCTTTATTTATCCTAAAATGCCTAATCGGCAGTGAAAAAGCTAGGTAACAGTCCTATGAAATCCTGTAGTCATAATGCTATCTAAATGCATTCATAAGGTGTTTATAAGGCATACATAATGCCTGATAATACCAGACACAAACTTGTATAATTACTTATAACTCGTTCTAATTGCATGCACGACACTTTGTAAAACAAGAGTACGCAACTTTATAATGTCAGGTTTTATAATGCACTATAACATGTGTTCATAAGAACATTGTAAGCGTGAACGTTGTACTCAGCTACGGCTTTAAACAAGCTCTGCTTATTCAAGTCTTTAAAAAGCAGAGCAAAATATTCACATTGTATGTCCTGTATGCACCAGTCAGACAATGTCACTTTGCTTAGAGTCTGTAAAGACCACTTATAATGCTTTATGAGATATAATGTACTGAAATTAAATTTATTTAACATTTAAATTACATTAAAAAGCTAACTCAAATCCTGTAATGGCCTGGCATAAAACTCTATGAATTACAGTGAATTACAGCTTTACTGTCTACAGGGGCTTATGAACAGATGTTATAAGGTGTTATGAAACCTGACATTAGAAAGTTGCATACTCTTGCATTATTAAGTATTATGCATGTCCTTATAACTACACGAGAGACTTTAAACAAGCTTATGCCAAGTATTATAAGGTGTTATGAATGCTATATAATGCATCAATAGTGCATTATGAATACAGGATTTGTAGGAATGTTGCCATAATAATGGTATGTATCATAATCAAGATCACGCATTCAGAAATTCACTTAAAGCTTGTACTGGCCTGACATAAAACTCTATAAAGTGTTGCTCTGCATGGTGAATTACAGCATTAGTGTCTACAGTGGTCTTATGAGCAGATGTTATAAGGTGTTATGAAACCTGACATTAGAATGTTGCATACTCTTGCATTATTAAGTGTTATGTATGCCATTATAACTACTTGAGACATTAAACAAGCTTATGCCAAGTGTCATAAGGTGTTACGTGTTCTATATAATGCCTCATAAATGTATTTATTTAGCATTATGAATACAGGATTCATGAGGTGTTGCCAAAAAGCATCATGTATTAGTGGGGCATTGCCCCACCATATGATCCCCTAGCATATGTCTTTACTCTAACATAGCATGCTAATTACTTTGACTTAAGCCAAGTCAAGCTGCAATTACCAACTGGATGAAAGCTGCTACAGCAGGTGTTC
Organism: Semaprochilodus insignis; assembly: GCA_034552555.1. Classification (NCBI taxonomy): domain Eukaryota; kingdom Metazoa; phylum Chordata; class Actinopteri; order Characiformes; family Prochilodontidae; genus Semaprochilodus; species Semaprochilodus insignis. The sequence continues at coordinate 7,556 of JAVGWN010001501.1, read as the reverse complement.
CCCGGTCCTGGTGCTGGTGGTCCTCCCACCCTGCAGAGTTTAGCTTCAGCCCTAATCTAATGAAGGCCTTCAGCAGCGTCTGAATATCAGAGCTGGGTGAGTTGGATCTGAACTCTCCAGGGTGGTAGATCTCCAGAAGCAGGACTGGGAACCCCTGAGCTACAGTTTAAAGGCAATTTCAAGAAGTGATAGGAGTTATAATGAGGGAGAATGACCACAGCTTTTTGTAGCTTTCACAGCTTCTCACACAAATTGGCTCATGCACATTAGCATGCATTTGCACTTTGTGGGAGTATGTTAGTCTAGGGTTATTATAGTTCAGTCAGGCTGTATTATTATGCAAATTAACTATAAAGTTAGGACAATCGTTTGATAATGTTGATAGAAATATACACTCATTGTCAAAGGAACAGTTGCACAAATAGTTGCAACCAGAAGGAATCAACCAACAGGAATGAAACTTGGTGGGTAGATTTGGCATGCAGGTGTATGGAAGCATATGGTCATACGGGTCTACCAGCGGTGGCTAAAATCGCAGTCTACAGGAAATTCTCCTCGGAATTGTGCCAGGGAAGGCATCCACCAAATCTGGACCAACTGCAGAATTCTTTGATGCAAGAGTGTCTGAACATTGATGTGGCCTACATCCAGAAACATCCAGATACGTCCAGTCCATGCCAAATCCAATCACAGCTGTTACAGTAGGTACATTTGACCATGTGACCTCTTTGTCACAATAAGACTGATCCCTCATTCTTTTCCTTTAAGGGGAAATGGCTCTGGGCTCTTAGGTGTTAAATCCACTCTACCAAATGAATAATGACTGCGTGTGCACTTTGTGTGACTGCAGTTCTTTACTATGCAGAGAAGATGCAATTGCCAGGCTCCTTCAGCTTCTGCCACCACATTTGAATAATCATTTGCATGAAAATGTTTACCTCTATGGTGGAGGTTTAGATGCAAAGCAACAGTTTATATTAGTTTCTGCTGATAAGAATAGCATACAATTGGTAGTGGATGCTAGTCTGCATTCAGAGGCAGAGTTGTCGCTACTGAGGCGAAATGAATATTCAGCTAAGGCGTAACTGTAATTTCATCTCTCAGTTATGAAAATTCTGATATGCGCTCACCGGCCACTGTGTTAGAAACAAATAAGCATCTACTGTTCTTCATCTTGCTGGTGGTGTACAGTTAGAGACTGTAGCTCATCTGCTGATGCGCTATTCGCATTAGACAGTTTCTGACCGCAGAGCCTCTCTTGGCTGCAGTGGAGCAGTGGAAACGTGTTCTCTGGTGTGATGAATCATGCTTCACTATCTGGCAGCCTGGTGGACGAATCTGGGTTTGGCGGATGCCAGCAGGATGCTGCCTACCGCACAGTGCATAGGGCCACAGTAACGTTTGGTGGGGGAGGGATAACGAGGTCTGAGGCTGGTTTAGGTTGGCGTTAATCCTGCTGCATACCAAGACTTTACATGCTTCCAACTTTGTGGACTCAGTTTCGAGAAGAACCATTTCCTGTTCCAGCATGACTGTGCCCCTGTGCACAAAGCCAGCTCCATGGTTTGATGGAGTGTGGTGTGGAGGAACTCCAGTGGCCTGCACAGAGCCCTGACCTTAATGCCACCCAACTGGAATGAATAGCACTTTTCGTCTAGCACAGTGGTGGACGTAGTACACAAACTATGTAGTAGAGTTAAAGTAGAGATCCCCAGGTAAAATACTCCTCCAGTGTCAGTACAAGTTCCTCGCTTTAGACTGGAGTAAAAGTACTAAAGTATTTCTCTTCAAATGTACTTAAGTATGGAGAGTAACAGCAGCATGATTTATTATGGCTCTAATGTCCTATTATCATTTCTGGAACAAGACTCTTAATCAGCTCACGGTAGGTGAAGAGACTCTAGTGTCTCTCAGTCCACCAGTCTTTAATAGAAGCTCATTAATTAGTCTGACACTGACGTCTATTCAAATGATCATCAGCACAGAACACTGAAGGAGAACAGGTTCCATTAGCTAGAACCGTTTCCATTAGCTCAAACTTTTTGCAAACAAGTAAAGTTTAGTACAACTTAGTGAAGTTTAAGTTTAATAAAAACTTTTAAACTTTTAAAAAGCTTTAAACCGGTTCACAAATGAGTTTTCCTTTACTATACTGTGTCTGTAGGTCTCTGTTCATAAATATAAACCAGCCAAAACAAATTTTCTATAAAAGGAAATAGAGTTTGTATAAATGCAGAAAAAAAGACACTCGCCAGTCACAGTTTCTATATTGTGGTCTATTTAACCACAAAGTCAGGAACAGTATGTTTGACCTGTTCACTGAGGCTGTGATGTGTGATTGTCAGTCAGTGTTTGCATTAACCCCATCCTGCTTTACCTGCCTTCCTCCAGGTGCTCCTTGATGTAGTCCAGGCCTGAAATGGACATTTCCATGGATGCTAAGAATCCATGAATATGTTTGTTTCGTTTTGACATGTTACGTTTTTACCACATAAGGCGAAAGGAAAACAAATTTCCCGTAATGTAGTGGAGTAAACTGTAAGATATTGGAGTTAGAAATATAGTGGAGTTAAAGTACAAAGTCGTCCAAAATGGAAATACTTCAGTACAGATACACGGAAAACTACTTCAGTACAGTAACTAATACATTTACTTCATTACTGTCCACCACTGGTCTAGCGTCAGTGCCTGACCTCACAAAGGGTCCTTCTGACTCAATGGGCACAAATTCCACGTAAGAAGAGCGGATGCTGCTATAGCCGCAAAGGTTGGTCAACTCCATACTAAGTCCCATGGTGTTGGAATGGAATGTCCAACAAGCTCATAAAAGGTGTGATGGTCAGTCCACATGCTGTTGGACATATAGTGGACCTATAAGAAGCTAAGAAAGACTGATTGACTGAAGCTAATATTGTCTGATAAAGTGCAATGCGATCTCTAATTAACAGTTGCACCTGCTTGATTATGTAACAGTGAATAGTTCATGGTGTGCCGATTTATATATAGGGGGAGTACATCTAAATGATCATGCATTTGTCTCAAACCACATCTGTGAAGGCACATATCACATCCTGTCATTGTAGCACCTGTCACTGTTTTTACAGCGTATCTAACAAGGCTGTGCACTGTTGGCTAATTAAAGTGCATAACTGAACAACTCAAAGTTAGCTCAACTATACTTGCTGTAGGGTGGGCTCTGAGACTGTTTGAAAACATTGTTTGTCCATTTGTTTCCACACTGTTACTGAACTGTCCATTAATTGTAATAACAGTGGGTCATACAGTGTCAGAAACCAACTGGGCAAATCTATGTGTCATTACTGAGCCACTCCAGATGGTATAAAGTGTCTAAGCATGCTGTTTAGACAATGGTAACTGGTGTTGTAGCATTCCATTAGAGCGCCTTGGTCATATTACAGTTGGTTGTAATGTTGTCCCCTGTAGAGGGTGTGTTAACTTCATTCCGACAAGATCAACCAAACGGTTCCCATGTCTTGGCTGATAGACTACATTTGAGGTAATTATTTAAATGGGCTTTTTGTGTATATCTGACTTTTTTGGCTGAATCATTCTTTTAGCCTTAGACTGGGGAATTCTATAAAGCTCTAGTCCATGTGCGAGCGCAGTTTAGGAACAGTAGGGAAGTCTATTGGACTGTGTAAGTGAATCAAGCTCCTGTTTTCTCTATCCACAGGCTCGGGGAGAATAAAGCTATTCAGTATTCATATTCATTACTGTCGCACTGGACCAGCAGTCACCACTCGGCAGCCCAAATGGCTTTCTATTATCCCTAATTTTCAGAGTGTGTGTGCATGTGTGTGTAGCAGGTTTATGCCACGTTGTAAGGACCAGAACCTGGTCATATACTCCTGTTGTGGCAACCTTTTGTTCTTATAGGGACCACAAGCTGGTCCCTGCGGTATAAACCATTACATTTGAAGGTCAGGGTAGGGCTAAGTCGAAGGTTAGGATTAGGCTAGTAGTAGTAGGGGTTAGGGTTAGGGTGAGTGGGTAATGAATGGAAGTCTATGTCATGGCCCCACAGTTCACATAAACAAACACATGTCTTTGTGTGTGTGTGTGTGTGTGTGGGTCAGGTTTATGCCACATTGTGGGGACCAGAACTTGGTCATATACTCAGGTTGTGGGGACTTTTCACCCAATGATGTAAATCATTCAGATGTAAGGTCAGGGTGGGTCAGGTTAATGCCACATTGTGGGGACCAGAACTTGGTCATATATTCAGAGTGTGGGGACCTTTTCCCCCCACTACGTAAATCATTATCATTTAAAGCCAGGGTAAGGTTGGGGTTAGGATTAGGCTAGTAGCAGCTCTGATTAAGATTTGGTTAGGTCTCCAAGAAATGAATGGCAGTCTAAGTAATGGCCCCACAATTCACCTTAACAAACCTGTGTGTGTTTGTGTGTGTGGTTTATGCCACATTGTGAGGACCAAAACATGTTCATACACTCACATGGTGGCGACTCCCTCCTTGTGGGGACTAAGTAAATGATTTTATTTTAAGGTCAGGGTAAGGTTAAGGTGCCTGTCCAGGGTGTTTGATCACTGGGATAGGCTTCAGCACTCCCATGACCCAGGAGGATAAGTGACATGAATGAATGAATGATGCTAATGTTAGGGTTAAGGTTAGAGATAGGCTAGTAGGAGTTCTGATTACAGTTTGTGTAAGTCACCAGCTGAAACTGAAGAACTGAAGTGGATGTGGACACCACAAGCAACGAAAGCTACATAGCAACCAGAAGTCATTCATTTTCAAAAAGGGTCAGCGACACAACAGGCGACAGAGCAACCAGTGACCAGTCATCACCTAAGGGAGTCGCAATTTGTAGCCGTGATTTGGCAACAAGCGGCAAGTGACACGGCGACAGAGTAACAAGCCACAAACCGATTTTCTCAACTTTATACAAATGAATTATGACGTGGTGAAGCGACATTGTAAACAATATTCTCCAACAGACAACAACTAAACACCATATCAAATGTTTTGGTATGTATTGTGTCCACTCTTTACTTTTATTACAGAATCCAGAGGACGAGGGGATGCTGGGATAGCTGCACAAATAGTTGCACCCAGAAGGAATCAACCGACAGGAATGAAACTTGGTGGGTAAGTTTGACATTATGAGTCATGTGAATGATTCAAGTTTCAAGGATGGGTCTTATCGCTGTACCTGACTGACCCAGCAGTCACAATTGCAGACATTCAGCGAGCAGTGATGCCCTCCATGAGTCATCCTGTTAATACCAGCACCACTGGCAGATGGCTGCACCACGCAGGACTACATGCATACAGACTGTTACGATGACTGTCCTTAACACCACGTCAACGGGGGTCATCTTCAGTACCGAGTCCCGCTTTTGTCTTGGTGGAGACAACCAACAAATCTGTGTTTGGAGGCACCGTGGTCAGCACCAAGATGAACGGTTTGTTGTCACGTGTCACATGTCCAAAAGGCCTGGTGTCCCTCCACCTCCACCCCTACCACACAATCTGCAGGAACTGTGTGAGGATATTCAAGCTGCATGGGATGGATTATCACAGGACATCTTGCAGATGTCTGACATGTTGCGTTAGCAAACATAGCGGCCCTAAGCCATACTGAGAGACACTACTTCTGTATGTAGCTCAGTAAATATTGCCCATATCAGTCTAAATGTATCATCATTTATTGTTCCTGGTAACCTTTATCTTCCTTCCCAATAGCACTGCAATCCCACACCTCCTTCTGGATCCTAACCAAAGCCATGGTGTAGTTACTACTGGCTTGTATGAGTCTGGTCCATTATCCCTGAACACTATGTAGATTGTTCATTATATTGTGAGACTGTAAGACTATGCCATTGTAAGTGATCACAGTTTACTGTACTACGTCGGTCCCCGTGTGAGTTAATAAGCATTTAGCGCATTGTACACTGCATCGCAGCAGATAAGAGGATTTGTGCCCAGGCTAGAATTGTGACTCTATAGAGTGATCTGTTTTTTTTTTTTTTTTGAGTGAGGCGAGCTGAGGACAAACAGGAGATGAGTCATGAGTGTGTGTGGCCGGCTATCTCTCTCCTTCCACCCACGGAAATATGGCACATCTAAACATTTACTCTGCCATCCCCCAACGCAACCCCCCCAAAGAGCAGGTGAGATAAGCTGAGGGGACAGGGTGAAAAATGGCTTTTCGGCTCTGTGAGGACAGGGAGCCATGGATATTGCGTGTATGTGTGTGTGTGCGTGGGGGGCGGGTGTTTGTGCCTATATGTAGCAGTACCAGCTACCGTGTTAGTGCCACTGCTGTGCTGAGAAGAATGTTGCACCACATATCAGGTAATGTCTGGTCAGCGGTGGTTGGTTCTGTGGTGGGCCATTTCCATTGATGGATGGTGTAAAAGAGGGTGATAAATTGTGCAACCATAGACGGACTTCAGTCAGTAGCTGTAATCCAACAAAGTGCCCCGATATGGTAGGTGTTTCTGATAAAATGGCCATGGAGAGTAGGCATAGATGCAGTTTCCATCTAGTTGTTGTCCCCCCTACTGCAACAGTGCACGTCTCTGGTCCTGAAGAGCCAACATCACACCACTACCCTACTGTAATGTATGGCTGCATTTGCTGAGTGACTTTATTTGGGGCTTTCCAATACTCTGTACATGAACAAAGCAGGGGTCCGAACATAGCTGGGCAACGTCTGACAGGTTGAATCCATTATGCAAATACCAGGAGGCAAAGCGAGGATCTAAACTCACAAACACACTGACCAACAATACGTGGCGTAGCTCTCAGCTTGAATCAACACTTACTGAGCACTTAAATGGGAACACCTGTACACATAGTCATTCATGCAATGATCTAACCAGCCAATCATGCGGCAGCAGTGCAGTGCATGAAATCAGGCAGCTTCAGGTAATGTTCACATCAACAATCAGCATGGGGGAAAACGTGATCTCAGTGATTTTGACAGTGGAATGATCGTTGGTGCCTGACGGGCTGATTTAGGTATTTCTAGAACTGCTGATCTCTTGGAATTTTCAGGCACAAGAGTCTCTAAAGTTTACTCAGAATGAAGCAGTAACGACAAAACATCCATTAAGCAGCACAGCAGAAACATGTCAAGTCACATTATTATGACCACCAGCTAATATCCAGGGTAACCATCGCGTGCAGCACGGACAGCAGCTAGACAGGCTGGGAGTGACTCAGTAAGGTCCTGGTAGTAGACTGCAGTACATCCCACTGCTGCTGGAGGGAGTGTGGGGGAGGATCCATAGAGCAAACAACTGGGTGCTCAAATGGGTTCAAGGCTGGGTAATTAGGGGGCCAGGGTAGTACTTGGAAGTCTGGGTCGTGCTCCTCCAACCGATGCCGGACATTTCTAGCCATGTGACATGTCGCATTGTCTTGCTGGAAGGTCCCATCCGCCCCAGCGAACACAATCAGATGTATGGGTGTACGTGATCTGTAAGGATGGATTCATACCCAAATCAGTTGAGAGTGTGTTCCACATGGATGAGTGAGCCCAGAGAATGCCACAAGATAACTACAGCT
>JAVGWN010001499.1:0-12308 GCA_034552555.1 Semaprochilodus insignis | reverse complement strand
GAGGTATGTTTACGTGTTGTTAATAACTTACCGGAGGCTGTTTACTCTGTTTACTCTGTTTACTCCTCGGAACAGTAACAGGGAATACATGAGTGTAGCTGTCATTTCGACATGACACCAGCTGGAGTTAGCATAGCTGGCCACTGTTTCTCCAGTGGACGTGCTGTGGTCAGTCTAATGTTGTGTGTGTGTGTGTCATTGTTTAGCCTGACTTCTATTAATGAAGGGCTCTTTAAAGGGGAACTCCACCCTAATTTCAGAAATTCTGTACTTAAAGTTAAGTGGCCAAGGTGTAAACAGAGTCGTTCTGGTCGTTGGCAGTGAACTGATCTGCACTAGAGAAACTACTCTAGAGAGTAGTTCACAGTGGTGGTGAATGGAACCAGACGTCCACCTTTTGAAAGTTAGTGTAGGAAATGGTTATGAACACGCTGCCTGATGTTTGAGACGCTGTTTATGATAGTTTTGAGAAGACTTTGGCCTTAAAATCCATTCACGGTGGAGGGATACATGCTTCAGGGCGCTGTGAGGCAAAGTAGTCCCTAAAGCAAACGTATTCATTTCAGATTTTCTGCTATTTTACTACCATCGACAGACAGGTGTAGGTTCACTGGTAGTTTTGATGGTACATAAAATGTCCATATTTGTGTTCTAGCCCTCTTGACTCCTGGTTCCCATCGCCAACACTGTAAAGAGCACTGTAAAGTCTGTAAACACTGAATTAGTTTGGAATTTTTAAATATTGGTGGAATTCCTCTTCCCTTTCCGATCGTAAACAGCCTGCTCACTGCTTTATACTTCAGGAACCCATGACGATTTGTGTACATGACTGTTAATGTGTTTTTCGAGGTTCAGCTTCCACGCGGATAAGCTCTTGGGTTCATCCTCCACTGAAGATACTGAAGATACCCACTGGGCCTCAGAGACACCTCCTTCCGGAGACTCCCTCAGACCATGGCGAACCGGGACTTGAACGAGAACACTCCTCTTTTGGGCAGTTCATTGAGCCTTGCCAGACCGGACTCGGTCTTCAAAGGCAGACGGCTGGCATGTGCTGCCATTCTTCTGGCCGAGTCCCTGGAGCGAATGGCCTTCTACGGCATCACTTCCAACCTTGTGCTGTTCCTGAACAGCAGCCCCTTCTACTGGGAGGCCACGCTGGCCAGCCAGGCCCCTCTGATCTTCATGGGGGTCACTTATTTGGTGTCGCCGTTCGGCGGGTGGCTGGCGGACGCGTGCCTTGGCAAGTTCTGGACCATAGCCTGCAGTCTGGTCCTGTATTTGGCCGGGATGCTGCTGTTCCCCTTCGTGGCCAGTGACCGCTCCAGGGTCAACATATGTGGGCAGGAGATGGCCTTTCCTGTCCAGCCGATCGAATGCTTTAACATGAACGGGACTCTTCCCAGTAATGTGACTTGCCAACCGAGGAGCCCCTACTGTGGAACTATAGTCTACAGCGGCCTGGTGTTGGTGGCTTTGGGAGTCGGAGCCGTGAAGTCCAACATCACTCCCTTTGGAGCAGACCAGGTAACGACTAGCCTTGCATTTTACATTTGGGGGCCCTAAGGAACAGCACACTTGGGGCCCCTAAACTCTGTTTTGGATGCATGACAGAAATAAACCAGCCGAAAATATGGACGGCTGCTTTAGCCGCTAATGTCAAGCGAACTTGGCATGTTAGCAAAGTGTACCTCTTAGCTACAGCTAGTGCTGCTGACCTCAGGGGTTGACCTCATTATGACCTCGCTTTATCGGTTTCCCTCTTTCCTGTCCAAAGTACATGCCAGAGGGAGAAACTCTCTCCCACAAAAATCACTTATCCCAGCTGCTTGAAATGCCTCATTGGAATTCCAGCTCTTTACACTGTTACATGGTGACATCATCACGTAACGCAGACGTTATTGCCCGCCTACCAGCATGCTCAACACCCCTTCACACAACACACAGAGAGCCAAACCAGCTAAAACTGACCACTCTGAAACATCCTGCTCCAGTCTAGCTGGCGACTGTGGACCTACCGACTTGGACTCGACTGGACTTTCAGGATCGGACTCTGATAGAACCGACGCCATTGTTGAAGAATAGCCACAGCGGTGTGGGGGGTGGGACTTGTAGAACTGCCGGGTGACCAGTCAGAACAGAGTGAGTGAGCTGACCAATCAGAGCCCACTAGGCTCAGCAGGAGGTGTGGCTTAAAGACACAGGGGCTCTAACAGAGCATGTCCCACATGATAATGGGTCCCCTTTATATGGTATAATTAAACAATCTGAAACAATATGTGAGTGTAAAATTGAATGTCTGTCATGGCAACCACCATCACTGATCAAAACTAGGCATCCAATCAGAGCAGAGGGCAGTGTACTGTATGTTACACCTCTCTAGGGCTGAACAGTTTGGGCAAAATGTCTGACCAGTGTTGCCAATTTAAACTGTGATGCTTTTCTATAGAGCATTTTTTAGCTGTTATAAAAATAGAAAATTGAAAAATTTTAGTTTTTTGAGCAATTTTTTCAAATTTCAATTTTAATGAAAAATTTAAATTTTAACAGTTGTTATATTAAACAGTTTCATGTAAGTAATTTTAGTAGTAAATTTCCCCACCTAGACTTTAAGATAGCATTTGAATAACATTGCAATTATTGTGATTTGAAAAATGTGCTCTCTGAAATTCTGAAATTGCGATTTCGATATAAAACCGATTAATCGATCGGTCATCCTAGCTACGGCCCTGGGAGACATCAGCTCCTACGGCTTCAGCACAGCAGTCTCGAGAGTAAGATTTTCAGGTTCGAGGATCTAAAAGAACCACCTTCCGATGATGCAGCTTGAAGGTAGGCGGGGCTTTCTGCAGAGCTGCATGCTCTTTGCGGGGTGCACTTGAGAGGCTGTTTCTGTTTTCCCGTTAACTGATTAACGCAGAAGGATTCCGGTGTTTATTGTTAATGTGTACGTCACGTCCTTACTCTAGCAGTCAGGAGTGCGTTAATACGATGGGTCGCATATTAATTGCTAGTTTTAGGCCGGAATTCCCCTTTAAAACATTCCCATCAACCAGGAACTGCAGGACTGGGTTTAGGAAATGAGCAGACAAATGGTCTCTGTAAGCTGAGGGATGGAGAGAGATAGCAGACCTGCTAGGCAATTTGCAGTCTCCTGATTTCCTACAAGCGCTTATTATCTCTGCGCAGAGATTTGAAATGACTTTACGCTCCCAGGACAATGTAGAGTTATCGCATTACCGCGTTACCACATTGCTTTAGCTGCTCTGCCTTCGGGAATAGACAAGAGATTGGCTCCGTGTGCCGCTCCACATGAGGCCTTTTGGTCTTCACTGGTGTTTACATGTTCCCAGCTGTTAAAATGGGTTATAGCCCCGCTGTTGGTATTAATAGAGGGGCGGCACGGTGGTGCAGTGGGTCACCTTGTCTCCTCACAGCTAGAAGGGCCAGGGTTCGATTCCCTTCTGGGTGGAGTTTGTATGTCCAGATACATGCTGTCCGGTGGATTGGAGATACTAAAGTGCCCATAGGCGTGTGTGTGGGTGTGTGTCTGCCTGTGATGGACTGGTCACCTTGGATGGTACTGGAGTAGGCACCAGCATCCCTTGTGACCCAGGAGCTTAGAAGACGAATGAATGAATGAGTGAATTAATGAACGAATGTGTTAATAAGCCATTGCCTATAAAGTCCTAGTGATTTTGGACCTTGGACTACATATAGTGCAGACAGCTGTGGACCCTGTGACCATTACAGGTGGTCAATATGGGAAAGATACAACATCGTAATACTCAGTGTGGACAGAAAATGCAGTGTTTGGTAAACTACGTGTTTGGTATACCTGTGACTGAGATGTACCTAACAGTGTGTAACACCTCCACAAACACCAATAACAGCTGTGACTGGATTTGGCATGGACTGGACAAGTTTCTGGATGTAGGCCACAGCAATGTTCAGACACTCTAGAATTGGTCAGTTGGTCCAGATTTGGTGGATGCCTTCCCTGGTACAATTCCGAGGAGAATTCCCTGTAGATTGGGATTTTAGCCACTGCTGGTAGACCCGTATGACCGTACGCTTCCATACACCTGCAGATTCAGCTACTTCCTTCACACTATGGTCTTTGCCACGCCCAAATGGAGTCACTCCTTTTAGCCAATCATTAACATCTGCTTTGGAGCCATTTTCCACACATGGAACGAGACATTCCCTGCACTGTACCACCTCTTCCCAATCTACGGATCACGTCACTCACACCCCGCGGGTATTTATAGCGCCATCATCCTCGTGCAGTGCCATCTGCAGGTGCCTGAAGTTACTGCCACCTTTGTGTGGTGAGCTTATATTTAGCTCCATACTGTGTTTAAGCTAGAGTCACGTCACATGACACGTCTGACTCCCGTCAGAGCCTGTGCCGGGTTTGTCCTTATCTTCAGGCCAAGCTCTTACGGTAACTCGGCAAAGTGTGTCATGTCTGTGATGTCATCGCCTCTGTGGCTTATGTGTCAGCCTACTCATTACGGTATGTGCCTGAATGCTGTTCAGAAGTAAATGGGTCAATTGCTGTGTTGCCACTCACTAGCGCATGCAGTTTACACCCAGTACGTGTCCCGGGAAGTTCACAGTGCAGCAAGGAAAACCCTGACCTACTGACGCTCATGTTAGTCCATGATTGGCAATACCTTTGAGGAGGTGAACTGACACTCGCTCTCTCCACTGTGACTCTTCTTAGAAGGCCTCTTGAGTGATGGTAGGGGTGGGGGACCAGGGGTCAACAGCAGCCCAGGAGTGACTCCAGCCAGACTCGAGGACTGGCGTATTGGAATTCTGGTGATGCCACACCATCCATGTATGGGAGTCCTCCACCCCCACCCCCCCATCACTTAACATGAAGCTAGCCCAAGCGTGCATCATGACACCCGTTAGTGTTCTCCTCCAGCCGCAATGAGCTGTCCAGCCATGTTGCCTTAGCGTCACGTGATGGAGGGAGAGCTCACCTGACAGTCCTCGACTGACTGAACCTGCCGCTACTTTGGGTCCCCACATCTGAGCCAGTAACTAGCTTTTAAACATGGCCGGCTACGTTTGTACATTAGCAGATCAGCAGAAGGTACATGTTGTGCTCCATGGTTAACAGACCTTGAGGGCTTCCAGCACTTCAGCAGACCGCCAGCAACCATGTACAAGGTTGGTGTGTTGAAGTGAAACACACACACACACACACACACACACACACACACACACACTAGGGGGCAGTGAGCACACTTTCCCGAGTGGTAGGCAGCCCTATCCACGGCGCCCAGGGAGCAGTTGGGGGTTAGGTGCCTTGCTCAAGGGCATTTCAGTCGTTACTGTCGGTTCAGGGAATCAAACCAACGACACTCTGGACACAAGGCTGGTTCCCTAACCTCCAACCCACGACTGCCCCAATCTCGCAGTGTTTCAACATGGTTANACACACACACACACACACACACACACACACACACACACACTAGGGGGCAGTGAGCACACTTGCCCGAGTGGTAGGCAGCCCTATCCACGGCGCCCGGGGAGCAGTTGGGGTTTAGGTGCCTTGCTCAAGGGCATTCGTCCTTACTGTCGGTTCAGGGAATCGACCCAACGACACTCTGGACACAAGGCTGGTTCCCTAACCTCCAACCCACGACTGCCCTAATCTCGCAGTGGTTCAACATGGTTATTCATTGACCTTGGAAACATGTTTTCAGACATGATGACAGTTTGATTATTGATTATTGGCAGTGTGAATTAACAACGATTACTGTCCATCATCACTGAGCTCTAGGGTTCTCCTATGATTGTGCTCTCCTTAGTCAGCAGTCTGCACAGTGTATAATCCCTCCTAAATCTGTGCAGAGCTTTGCCGGGTGATCGGTTTGCATGAGCGCGTACACGTTTTTTTCCTAATACTCTGTTTTTTTTTCCTCCCGTTTTGCATTTTTTCATCTGATACTTCCGTCTGCTGTAAGCTGTGTGGGCAGAGCGCGGACTCAGACGGGTTTCCCCGTGTTGGTGCTACTCACCAAAAAAAAAACCCCACAGTTGTGTATTTGAAATAAAGCAGTGAAAGCCTTGAGTGCTACATCCGCCACCCCCACCCACGCCCCACCCCCCACCCCTCCGCAGATTTAGCCCACGCTCCTCTGGAGCCGTTGTGTAACATGTGGAAGGAGAACGGTGGAAAGTGAGCTCAGTCAGCTTTCACTTCATATATTTGGTGACGAGGCACATACCACAGATTTCTGAGGTACTCTGACTCGGATTTAGACCTGCGGACAGAAAACACCAGCACTGTCACAAGACTGAGATCCGTGTGGTGTTTAGATGGAGCCACTGACGCTGCTGATACCGATACTGATACTATTAGTGTTAATACAAGGCTCAAGTAGGGTTGAACCTGAGTGTTCGGTTATTTCCGCTATTCGTTCGTTGGGTAGTTTGGGATTCGGATAGTGGCCTTTCTTTCTTCAGTAAATATGACCTACAAAATATGTGCCATTCAGGTTCAGGTTGGTGGCGGTAGAAGAGAGATCCAGTAACAATCCAGAACCTGTAGACCTTTTTACGTCACACACTCATTGGCACAAAAATAGCCAGCACCCAGTTCTACAGGGGTCGCATCATCGGGCTCCCGGAAGGTATTGCACACCATACCGGTCATGCAGATATTACCATAGCACGCTGTTGGCAGCAGTGGATAGAAGAAGGCATGCACCAGTGACATGAAGGATCTGGGAGACCTACACAAACCAGCGCAAGGGAGAACCAACGAATTGTCCGACATGTGTGGAGTGACCCAACAGCCATGATTGAGGACATCCAGAGAGCAGTGGTGCCTCCATGAGTCATCCTGTTAGTGCAGCACCATTGGCAGACGGCTGCACCACGCAGGACTACATGCACACAGACCGTTACGACGACTGTCCTTAACACCACGTCACCGTCACCAAAGACTGCAATGGTGTCGTGCCAGACTGTCATGGAGTGACTCAGAATGGCAGCGGGTCATCTTCAGTGACGAGTCCCGCTTTTGTCTTGGTGGAGACGACCAACGAATCCGTGTGTGGAGGCACCGTGGTCAGCGCCAAGATGAACGGTTTGTTGTCTCACGTCCAGAAGGCCTGGTGTCACTCCACCTCCACCCCTACCGCACCATCTGCAGGAACTGTGTGAGGATATTCAAGCTGTATGGGATGGATTATCACAGGACACCATTAGGAACCGCTACAGCTCCATGCCGAGACGTCTGGCATGTCTGCCATACTGAGAGACAGACTTCTGTATGTGTAGCTCAATAAATATTGATCATATCAGTCTAAATTTACCATCATTTATTGTTCCTGGTGACCTTTATCTTCCTTCCCAACAGCACCGCAATCCCACACCTCCTTCTGGGTGCAGCTGTTTCTTTGATGATGTGTGGACATTGTTTGAGCTGAGCGTAATAATTTTTAGCTTTTGCATCATATGTTATTATTGCAGTGTACAGAATGTGGGTGGTGATGGTGCTACATCCCTTATAAGAGGGAAGTAGCTGGCTACATGCTGGTTCACTTATTGTGGCCACTCACCGGTCACATGGTTTGGTTGTGCGTGTTGTTGTCACGGTTCCAGCTGTCATGTGTTCCTCAGCGGTGCCTGGAAAGAGCTGATACTCGCTCTGGCCCTGAATGCAGTGGAACCGGCTGGCTGACACCCGCCTAATGTAATGAGCTAAAACGAGAGGCAGGTGTGCAGCTGGATTATTCGGTTCCTAGAGAGGAGGGCTGATGCCAGGCTGGTGACGCAGGGATGGCAGATGATGTGGGGAGGAGATATGGAAGGACATTCTCCAGAGTAGATCCGCCCATTTGGTCAGGAATGCTTACCCTGTAGGTTCCCAAACTAGTCCTCGCATGAAGGAGGACAAACGTGGCCTGGGGGGGGGGTCCACGAGGACCACGAGGACCACTGGGTTAACACATCCTCAAAGCCAGGGGTTGCTCATCCTGAGCATCCTGGAGATCCTGCAGAGTCTGGTTCCATCCACAGTCCACCACACCTGCTCCCGCTGATCAGCTTCCTTCATTGGCTAGTTCAGATTGGCTAGTTCAGATTTGCATTTGTCATGGTGATGGAGGTTCGAGCCAAATTCTGTGTTCACTTGTTTATACCTCTGCAACAACATGGAACTTGACCAGGGGTGCCTCAAAAGTAGCGCTGAACCCAAGTATTCCGTTTTCTGATATTCGTTCATTGGGTAGAGATAGTTTTTAATTTGGGATTCGGATAGTCACTTTTCCCCCTTTCTTACTTGGGGCCAGTTTGGCTTTGCCAGTAACTGCTAATGTTAGCTAGGATAGCTAATTGGCTAACATTAGAGGCCAATGGCATCAAACTTTGATTTGGGAATGCCCTCCTTTGGACCATTGGCAGACAACCAGCAACACATGAAGGAGGACAAACGTGGCCTGGGGGGTCCCTGAGGACCACTGGGTTAACACGTCCTCAAAGCCAGGGGTTGTTCATCCTGGAGATCCTGCAGAGTCTGGTTCCATCCACAGTCCACCACACCTGCTCCCGCTGATCAGCTTCCTTCATTGGCTGGCTCAGATTGGCTGTGCGTTCGTCATGGTGATGGTGGTTCGAGCCAAACTCTGTGTTCACTTGTTTACACTTCTGCAGCAACATGAAACTTGACCAGGAGTGCCTAAACGTTGGCATATGACTCAGGTCCACCACCCAAATGAGATCCGGGGTGGCCCCTGGGGTAGAGGGGGTTGCGTTACAGCCTGTTGTGAACCCGCAAAGTTCACCTATATGGCAAGTGTGTTTGATGACATGGAAGCTAGAGAGCATTTCACGATGTGTTTGGTGTAGTACACAGCATCTATACAGGGATCAGCCTGGAGGTGGTGCGTGAAGTTTGGAACGCCAGAATCATTACATTGAATGTTTTATCACGCTGATGTTAATGTTCAGTGAAGTATGCAGAAATTATTGGTCAGAATATATCTGTGAAGAATCTCCACTATTGGGTAATAAGTTTAGTCAGACAGTGATTCTTTTAGCCAACAATCCATTTATTTCCACAGAGCTGTTGCAATATGGAAATCCATACTCTTAATCCCAAATTATTAAGAATGATTAATCCGTAATCCAGAATTATTGAGAATTATTAATCCATAATCCATAATTATTGAGAATTATTAATCCATAATCCAGAATTATTGAGAATTATTAGTCCATAATCCAGAATTATTAATCCATAATCCCGAATTATTAATCCATAATGCCTAATTATAATCCATAATGCCAAATTCTTAATCCATAATCTTAAACCCCAAATATTAAGCATAAATATTAAGTATGTTCAGTATTTATTATTTTTATGATGTTACTGGCATGCCCGAAAAGACCATCAGCCAATGAGAGCCGAGCTGAAGGGAACTCATCCGAGTGTGTGGAAGCAGTTGAGCCAGTAACGAACAGGAACTCTGTGAAGAATGCCATTACGTGTGGGGTCTCTGAGGTTTGAACCTCGTGAGTGTGTGGTTGGTGTGGCACAACCGATAACACCAGTGAGCTACCACCATGTGTAGGACACGGGGATTCGAATCCCAGTCTGGGTGACTGTGTGGTGCTACACCAGTAAGAGTCCTTAGGCAAGACTCCTAATGCTGCACTGGCCTACCTGTAATACAGTAAACCTTGTAAGCCGCTCTGGATAAGATACGGGTCCAAGCCCCCCATGAGCAAGCCGCTTGCCGCTGGCTTGGTCATGGGGGGCTCGAACCCAGGTTCCCTTCCTCACGTCTATATATAAACTCTTTTCTTTTAACTCTATTCTTTGAATTCTTCTATAAACTGCTTTTCTGTAAAGCTGCTTTGAGATGACATTGGTTGGAAAAAGCGCCATGCCGATAAATATCGATTGATTGATTGATTGATTGATTGATGACAAGTGTGATCAGTGATGGTGCACCAGCTTTCAGCAGCTAAAAAAAAAAAAAAAGATGTGATGACGACAGTAATGAGCCCAGCCCCGCCCGTGACTGCGGTATTGCGGTGATGGGATTTCCATCACAGTCCTATTTTGCTTGATGGCTATTCCTACCTTGCCAATTCCCGAATCTTTTCAAGCTGCCGCTCACATGTCCTAAAAAAGCTGAATGTGCTCGGAGGAGAGTGCTGACTGACCAGTTCTGTAAATGTGAGCTTTCAAATGTACGTGATTGGCTAACATCCCTCTGACTGGACGAGGAGAGGGGAAGTAAACCAAACCCGTGCTTCCAAACCCCTCCCAGCAGTAGAACATGGTGTACTTCCTTGTCCTCCTGACCCGAAATCACTGCTGCGTGGAAACTCAGGTTTTAGATGCAGGATGCAACTCAGCTTAGCTTGGCAGAGGAGGGTCCCCGACGTACAGCTCGTGAGCCGCATGGTTCACTGGTTAACTCATTCACTATATAGCAGTTGCTGCATGGTGAACTGACTGGGGGATGACCAGTAGCCTTCCGGACACTAGGTTCGGGAACACTGCCTCATAAATAAGCAATAGACATTTGTGTGCCGCTTCCATATTCCATAAACTAAACCAAACACGACTGCCATATGAGCTGTTGCTTAGTAACACATAACCATGCTAAACAGCCGTAGGTGAGGTTTCTTGATGTTTTGCTCTTCACTGTTCAAGTACCGGACATCAGAAAATTCCCAAACTGTCACCTACTGTAAATAACATGGCCGAACTGCCGTCCTGCCGCTTTGGGATACGTCCGACACAACGCAGTGCACTTCTTCATTGGTAGTAAGACCCCACCGCATTGCATTATGGCTTACATTCTAACGTACATCATCTGCACACCACATTTAGCAAAGCATTATGGGTGACCAATAGTGGTCTAAGCTCACCGGCCACCAAACAAGTCCCCTGTGACTGAAACGCACCTAACACTGTGTAACACCTCCACCAGCACCAATAACAGCTGTGACTGGATTTGGCATGGACTGGACAAGTTTCTGGATGTGGGCCCCATCAATGTTCAGACACTCTTACATCAAAGAATTGTTCAGTTGGGCCAGATTTGGTGGACGCCTTCCCTGGCACAATTCCGAGGAGAATTCCCTGTAGACTGGGATTTTAGCCACTGCTGGTAGACCCACATACGCTTCCATACACCTGCAGATTCAGCTACTTCCTTCACACTATGGCCCAAATGCAGTCACTCCTTTTAGCCCATCATTAACATCTGCTTTGGAGCCATTTTCCACACATGGAACGAGACATTCCCTGCAGTGTAGCACCTCTTCCCCGTCTATGGATCCCGTAACTCACACCCCGCAGGTATTTATAGAATGATCATCCTCGTGCAGCGCCATCTGCAGGAGCCTGAAGGTACTACAACCTTAAACACACAAGGTTTTCGTCCGGTGAGCTTATGTTACTTTGCTCCCTGGGGGGTTAAATAATGATCATTTTGGGAGGGTTATCTGCTTGCTTAAGGCCTCTGTTGTGTTCTGCGTCCGTTAGGTGCTTCCCTTTAGCGTGCCTTCACAGAGGAAATAAAACTGACAGCTGTTTTTGGACGGTTCTCTGTTTGATTGGCAGATTTGCCTGCTGCCGTTCGGGCTGCTGCTCTGTATTATCCTCTGAAAGCGCTGCTTGTTACTGAATAATGAATGCTTTAATTAGTTAGATCTGGCCTGACTTGATTAGATTCTTCTCTCAAGTCATCTGACTCTCATTTGATTGATCCCCCCCGTCTGCCCGCGGGACGTTTGTGAATGGCTGTTCTCTACGGCCTATAGACGCGCTATTGATGCTCATGAACTGCTAGGAATGTTGTAGCTGGCTTTGAAGCATTAGAGGCTAATGGACGAAGCGCCCCCGCAGGTATGATTCTAGGAAATGCAGGCTTTTCATGAGGCTGAATCGGGTTGCCTGAAAGCTGAAGGATGGGCGTATTGTCTAGCGTAGCAACTGCTCTAATGAGGTTCTTGGTTTCTTTCAGTGCGTGTATGAAAGAGACGTTCAGGATCTTATGTATATACGTATCTGGTGAAAACGTTCCGCTTATATGACTCTGAGCCGCATGATAAACTCATATGTAGACCATCAATAGTTTCATAACTAGCTTTTCAGAGGGCTTTAACTTCAGCTCAGCCGTAACTTACACAGTTTGAGCGATAGATAAATCAAACCAGCTGCCTTGTTGTACTGGTAATAGCTGACCGCTGGCCTTGTACTGGTAATAGCTGACCGCTGGCCTTGCTGTACTGGTAATAGCTGACTGCTGGCCTTGTTGTAC
>JAVGWN010001498.1:0-12310 GCA_034552555.1 Semaprochilodus insignis | reverse complement strand
AGATCAAACTGAATCTCTGGCTGCCACCAAAAGTGACAGCAAACAAAACCCCTGGAAATGTTTGAAAAGGTCTTTGTGTATGGCTGTATTAGCAGCTCAGGCCTTGAGCAGCAGCGCAGGTTTTGATGGAGCTGCTGTTTGTCCTTCCCAAACGTTTCACACCGCCATAGAAATACTGCCGTTCACGGAGCGCTAATAACTCCTCTCTCTGAAGGAGCTGTTCATTGCTCTAGAGCTTTGTGTTCTTTTATGGATACAAACTGCCCCGCCCTCATCCTCCTCTGTGAATGAAAGAGGCTTTTCTGAGCCAGCAGGCGGGAGAGAACCCCAAGCTTCGCTTCTATGCCGCTGCTGAGTGGCCTCTGACCCCACAGGCTGTGCGAAGCAACCAAATCCATTTTTACACCACTTGCAGTCTGATGGGAATGTGTGTCGAGAATGAGGGAGGACTGATTTACACCTAAACAAACAAACAAACAGTAAATAAGGATGACGACATCAAAAACAGCAGGAAAAATGGCAATAATAGGTGGATGGATGGATGTACCATACTAGTTGAGGAGGAGGGGCTCATTCACATTTTAAAAACGTTTGTATTATTCTCTTTAAAAAGAGAGAGAGATTATTTTTATTAGATGGAAATGCTCTCAGCAGCTTGTTTACTCTACCAGTTATATCACTGCCATTGAAGCAGGGGAGACCTTGGGCTTGCTGTGCAGGTACACAGGGATAAACAGAAGAAGCTTTCAACTTCTCAATGACCTGAGAAGGATACCAACCAATCAACCTGCAGCTGGAGACGAATGTAAAGAACTTTCTGGCTGCCACCATGAAACAAACAGCACCCTCTACAGCAATGAAAGCCATCAACAGCATGTACCAATATGACACACATACATCAAAATCAGTCATATTACAATGAGACATGATGGTAAACACTCGTGTTGCTAATATAGTCTGCTGAGTTATTCATCAGCGCTACAGATAGCAAGGAGACGTTACTTAGAGAATGCAACATGACACTTGGTTGACACCAGTGCGTGCGTGCAGGGGTTAGAAAGCACCAAAATAACAGTGTTGAGCAGCGTCAACAACAGACAACTGGCAGCTGTGCGTATATGATTACACAGCTATGTTGAGGAACACATAGATCCCTCCCTCTATCTGACCCCCTCCAAGCCTGGCAACATCTGTAGGAGTTTAACAGAAAGCAGGAAGGCTCATATCTGGCGGCTGAGATGACTGTTTGAGACATGAGTGAGCGCTGGGAGTGAAATTTACGACAGCGAGAGCGCTCTGGATTCCTAATGCTACGGAACCGAGCTCCCCTCCATTCATCTCCCTATACGCTGGCTTGATAAATACAGCAGAGCCGCTCTGGTGAAAAATAAGGGTGCCATTACCAAACCATAAAGCACGCTGTCTGAATTGCCCCCTTAAAGTGCATGGCAGTGTGGGTAGACAGTGTTTCTGTGGATTAAATAGTCTTTTCTCTTCCTGGCTCTGGGTGCGATGGGCAGGGAGAGTGACAGGGAGACAGAAGGATTGGAGCTTGGAGCACGCTGTTCGCTGTGATAAATGGAGCACGCTCCGTGCTTGGCTCAAATGGAGTCCCACCACGCCGGCTACGAACAGCGGCGCTTCTGCACAAATTTAATTATTGTGCCTCAAATAAGCACCGCAAACACAAACAATTACCGGGTGTGCAAACGAGCAGCCGTTACAGCCACAGTCTATGTAACATGCCCACCCAAAAAAACACAAGACATAAAAACATGCAGATTAAAGGATCATTAGGAGATGAGCGGTGATCCATTAAAATGCGTATTTGCTAATGTAATAGGCCACTTAATCAGCAGAATAAAGACTGCATCGCCTTTCCTTCATTTTTCATTGGCTTCCATATCTGTGCCAATGACCCATCTAATGGGGTTACCCAATGAATGTGACCCTACATTAGTGGCTAGTGCCGTCTTTCCAAATGCGGACAATAAAAATCTTGTTATTGCAGTCTAGCCATTACCAAGCTCTCATCTGCCTCAAGTCCTATACTCTGTGCAGGAAGTGCATAATGTTGGGATTTTATGGACCATTATGGCCCAGAAATGCTTGGTCATTTGTTATCTTACTTTTATAGACCACTCTGGTACCATCTTGGAGTTATTTTCTGCCTTTGTTGTCTTCCTGGAAGTTTTTTTTTTTTTTTAACTCAAAATAATATTTCGGATAGGGCTGAAGGATTTGGCAAAAACATCCCTTTGCAATTTTTTGGACCAACAATGTGACTGCAATTTAAGCTGCAATTATTATTATTATTATTATTATTATTATTATTTATAAATGAAGGTTCAGGCTGGTTTTGTTTATAATTCTGACCAGAATATCCACTTTTAATGACTTGATAGTTGAACCCTGAACATGGCGTACCAGACTGCCAGCAAGTTATGATTGTGATGTCACCAAACTAGGAGGTTTGGTTGGGTGTGATTGGTCTAACTCCGTGTTTGGTGCCCCAAATGTAAAGTGGAGCCATGTTCTCCAGTTTCATCAAAAGATCAAACCACCTTGGGAGCCACAATGCCCATTTTACTGGTGTAACATTGTAACACATTGGCTGTAAATACAGCTTAGTATGTGCTAATGTCCGGGTATGGGCTAAAACAGATATTATAATATAGCAAATAATTAAGCTTTAAACTTCAGCTCAGCTATAGCCACTTTTCACATGTCTCCAGCGAGTCCTGCAGGATACTTTTCCATGAAAGTTGCAACGTCTAAAAATGTTTCTCAGTGTTTCTCGTGGGTTTTTTTGTTTTCTTTGTCACTGCTCTTTATGTAAAAGAACATTCAGATACACAGAGAACAGTTGTAAGCAACTGCTTTTATCACCACAAGTGAAAAAAAAAAGAAAGCGTGCTGGATCTCTTATGCACTTCCCCAAGAGGTTTCTTTCAACTGCTCACCATCAGGAGCACACTTACCACATACCCCTCCCTGCCTCATCAGGAACAAGATGTCTATAGTTTACTTAACAAATAAACCTGCACGAAAGCTGCTGAGCTCAACCATATCTCCCCCCTGCTACCTTACAGTACGGTGCAATCCACCTAGCTCCAGCATTTGCATACATTATGCACATTACATTACCCTAGACTCCTTCAATTCTTCTACTAATGTCACATTTATTTCCAAAAAAGGACAGGTCTGATGCACGTTCAGGGAATCAACATCAACACCTGATCCTGTACACCTGACATCTAAAATTAGTCACTACTTCTAACCTGGATTTCTTCCAGTTCGCAACTCCGAGAAGCATGGATCATTTACTCCACAGTGGTCCACAACATTCTGTAGTACCATTTCCAATCCCTTCAGCTAGGATGCAAAATGGTAAGAGAAGTGGGTCAGCAAAATCAGAAGGTCACTGGCTCAAACTCCTGGGGGTGCCCCTGGGCAAGGCACTTAACCCTCTGACAGCGATGCTGTGCTGCTCCCAGATTATGCATGGTTAGGCAGCGAAATGAGCTATTTTACAGCAAAATGAATCAATAAAGAATAAGTTAACGTTGTGCTCTATAGATCCACCAGCGGGTGCATCAACATGCTGTCTATGATGATCAGATTTGGCTCCGCAAATTCCCAATCTATGGGCGAACTTCAGCAGGTCATCAAGTTTGAGAAATTGTCCAAAAATACCACCCACAATGTACATCCCCACCAAGCTTAATATGGTTTAAGCAACTGGCATATATGAATTCACCTATAACCACATACAGTGTTGTAAATTAGAGCCAACTCCAACTCACATTTCCCATTGCTTGAGAAATTACTCCCTGTGATTTGCCCATTGAGCTTAAAATATTATACTTAAATTGTGTTAATATATTATTGCATCTGACTTAAAAATGTATATTGTGCTGAAAGTAATGAGGTGGGATGTGTAATAGAGCACCACAAAGCAAGCACTAAAAAATGAAACACTCTTTACTTTTTCTACCATTTCCCAAGGCTCAGGCTCTCAACAATTCAAACCCACTTGGCTTTCATAACTCGATTTTCAGAGGTTTCTCTTTCTTTTGTTTTGCAGACAAATTACAGACAGTCAAAAGACTTTTATAAATCTCTTTTAATTGCTGCTAATTTGTCATTATGCTTGAGCGCCCTGAAAAAGGTAGCCAACCCAAGTGTGCCTTTACTTAGAGAGCTTAAATTTCTTACAGGAACAGAAGATCAGAGTAGAGCTTGGAGATCACAGTGATCCTGCACTGTACATTCTGGATCAGAAAGTGAGCAGAGTGTACTAGACCCCTCTACACGTTGCACCATAAATCTAATCAATGTGATAAATCAAGGCCATTGTGACGGGGCTGACTGTAAGTGTAGTGTAACAGAGCTGCGTGAGAGCTGCCAGAGCGAGCTGGGAACTAGGCCATCAGGTTCTCCCAATCCCCCTGCTCTGGGTAGGGTTTCTCTAAGCATGTAGTTAACTGCGCTCAGGAAATGATTCCTCTCCAGACCATTAAGGCACTATAGAATAATAGACACACTAAGGGCTGTGGCAGATGTATTTCTGTGCCCATAAAAACGTCTCTCAAAAAGCTCTCGCGGCTTGCCAAACGCAACACCTTGTGGTCCAGTGCGGCGGCGAATCCTGTAAAGGCCGGCCTGCTCCGTGCGTTCCCAGACACGGCAGAATGTTAACGGGGTCAGCGCTGGGGACTCGGCTCTCCAGTTAAATCCATCTGAAAATGCAAAAATGTGAATTCTGCTCTGTAATGGCTCCCACAGGCCCCAGCGTTACGGGCCAAGAGAAGCTTCCCTTCAGCCAAGCGCTGGATCCGATTTCAGCCCATCCACCCCACCCAGTAAAGAAGCAAAAAAAAAAAAAAAGAAAAAAAAAAAAGTGAGAGTGAGAGAAAGAGAAGGAGAGAGAAAAAGAGAGGGAGAAAGCAAAAAGAGACCCTTCACATTTAACGCACAATTCACTTCAGGACAACCGTACCAAAACAATTCAATTATCCCGCTGTCCTTGGAGCTTGAGCTGATTTATCGAGCTACAGCACCTGAGCAGCAGATCTTTCTCGCCCCCTCCTCTCCCCAAAACATCCCCTTCACCTCTCAAAAGCTTCTATCCNAGAAAGGCCAGGCACTGACGGCACCGCCCGAGAACGCATCAAGAAGGTCATGGAGGATAAATGAGCTTTTCATTCAAAACTAATGTCGGCAAATTTGTCTCTCCACATCCAGACCCTGTTGGCTTTGGCACGTCAAGCGAGGCCGAGTGGCAGCACTCGGCAAACACAGAGGAGATTCCGCTTCTCCATGGCCTCTCCTCTCGTTTCCCTCTCTTCTTCGGTTTCTGAGCCGGAGAATTTCTCAGAGACACCTGGGAGCGGCGAACTCGCGAGCCGTCCAACATTAATCCCTTCAACACATTGGACTCCGCTTTCAAACCTGCCTCACTGCAGCTCTGCTTTAGGTTGGCTCTCCTTCACTAAAATCAATACATTACTCTCTCAACCGCTCATTCACCGCAAAAATCTTTATTCACTTTAATAGAGCTGTGGGAAGGCCTAGTCAAATAGTGGCCGCAGCAGCATAACCAAAAGGGTGAAGGAAAGAACTTTGGGAGTTTTTAGCGTGCTGCTTCTGCTGTTGAGAGACACATACAAATACGGATATTAAAGACAAAACAGAATGTTAAACTGAGTGATGGCCATCTATTTAGAATCAAGGTGTAATGAGGTTGAACATCATTTCAACAATGACCTTGTGAACCATCATTACCAACCAACAGAAGCTCTTCCAAGCTTGTGGAAGGAGTCTGATATGAATAACGCTGTAATGTGAAAATGCAGGGAGGGAAAAAAGAAACAACAATCATGAAATATTCATCCAAAGAACCCCTACGGCCAGGCAAAAATCTGACCAGTAATTAACCATCATAGTGCTTCAACAGCGGATTACATTTAAAACACACACACACACACACACACACACACACACACACACACACAAACACACACACAAACACACACACAAAAACAAAACCAAACAAAGAAAATTACCAGCATCTTGAAACCCCCTGCCGGGAGAACTGGCCTCCGCAATTAAAATGATTTCAGATTTCCTCTCAGCGAAGGCCTTTCGCCTGTGCCTGGAACAGCACTCATGTACTGGCACCGTAAATCAAGGCCAAGATTAATTACAGCGCTAAAGCCCATCACTTCTCCTCTTTTAGTCAAGAGCATGACGTCCCTGTTTAGCAGCAGCACGCTCCTCTTTCAGGCAGCAGCCTCGGGGCAATGCTCAAGCAAACAGTATTGGGAAAATCCTTAGCCGCAGTTCACCAAAGCCGTGGTCTACAGATGTGTACAGCTACGCTAATTTCAGCTATCAGCCAGGGATTCCATTCATTAACGCTGCTTAAGAAATGCAGTAAACAATTCTCTGATGATTTAATCTCTCTCCCCGGCTCCCCTTGCCACCACACACACAGACACGCACCCCAGAGTATTTGTGTTAGGCTAATGTGCTAATGATTAGAACCCCCATCTCCACCTCCTGCAGTTCCTTAAAGAGCAGTACAGAAGAATAACAAACAGCTGGTCGCCACAGGAATCCAGCAGGCTAACACTAGCACCCGTGACTGGCATAAGGAAGTTACACCCACCTCAAAATAATATACACTGACTCTGCAATGGCAAATCTCCAAAGCACTCCCAAAGACTTTCAAATGACTAGTTGACTGCTCTTTATGCGGAAAAATACCCCAAAGTTCGGGGGGGGGTCGGCGGGTGGGTGTCTGGTAGGCTGTGAAACAGGCTGCAAACAGCCGCTCTTACGAAATAAAAGTTGTTGAACTCAGTAATCAGATTCTCCCCTGAGTATGTATACTCAACCACACTGCTTTTCAGCAAACTATGAGCCTTATCTAGTATAAAAGTGCTGCTAACAAATTCAAGCTGGTGTTACCTTTGCGAGTCATGGGTCACTGGGGCCGTTTTTGTTCTAGATGATAAACGGTCTCAAAATTTACAACCTATAGCCCCCCAGAGTTTCCTGAAGCTCTAGACAAGTTGTAAAGAATGCTAACCAAAAGCACTTGACTCAGAAGCAGTCTAGCCAAGATGTCCCTCACGTTCAGCGGAACAGAGCTAAAGGATACAATCGCATATTGAAAACATACAGTGAAGGCACCTAATCTCACAAGCCACCAAATTTCATTTCTAGTGGGAGGACAACTGTGTACAGAAGCAGCTCTGTAGAGCATGGGCAATACATCAAAACAAGGAGACGACACAGTAACACCTGTTCTGGGTTGGCGCTGCCACCTCTCTTTCTCTCTTTAAGACAAATATAGTTGCTATTGCAGCTTGTCACGAGGTGACCTGCTTCCTCAGCAGAGCTCCGGGAGGCCTCCAGAGACGGCCCTGCACTAATATCAGCACAGCTGCATTCCTCCGCCGAGCCTGCCTATCAAACCCCAGCCGCCTCCGCCGCACCACAGCCGGCCCAGGAGAGCGTGCGGCACCCCTCCCGGAACCCTACCAAAAAAGCCTATGCTAATGTGCGTCTAATTTCTGGCCCCCTCCTCCTTGTCACTTAGACAAACAGAGGTAGTCAGGTACGTCAGAAGCTATGGCAGGCTCGCTCTGTGTGGCGGGCTGATTTTTATGAATAATGGAGAGCGCTGTAAGGCACACTGCCTTCTCCTTAATTAGGTTTGAGTGTGCAGGCAGTCTCTAAGGGATGCCTAGAAGCAGCATGTAAGACAACTCCTTCCTTGCACACTGATACCCTGGGTGTTCTGATCCATACTACACACCAGACCAGCAAACCGCTGTGAGGCTACATGCATACATGAGGCAGTGGGAGGATGCAGGGTTTCCATAACTGCCTCAATTAGTTTAACGGGAAACTTCTGCAAAGCTTACAAAAACCAATTCTGACAAACCTCAGCAGTGAACGGAACACCATCAGTCGCATCCTTCTAAAACAAATAGCAACGCGAGAATAACAATAGTGTTCCTTCATTGGCAACTGGGCTTAATTGCGTGGATCAGAGCAGCCAAAGGTTGGCTAAAGCCTGACCTTGCAAATGAGTTAATTAATCATACACATGCCTGCATTAATAACGATGAGCGGTGATTACAGAAAAGGAAGAGGAGAGGGGAAAAAAAAACAAAAAAAAACATCTGCTCTCATCAGAGAATTCCTAGAATCACTCCTAAGCCTCCAAAATTAAAATGTTTCAGCAGATGGGAAATCAACAGCACGGAAATACACAGCGAGTGTGATACAAACAGGTAAAGTGCAACTTTTGACAGTGTTTATAGGTGTAAACTAACCAGGCATGAATTTAACAGCAAGCCTGCATCATAAAGCAGACCAGACTGAAAAGCAGGGTGATTATTAAAAGTTAACAGTGGGATATTAAATATCTAATTGGCAGGGGGAATTTAGCCTTAATTGCCTGGGATGATACCAATCAAAACAATGGCAGCACGGATCACTTCACAAGTTAATGGCAGGCAGCAGCAACATTCCTGTAAAACTTGCAATTAACTTGACAGCTTATGCTCAGGAGGAGCACCCAGACTCTGGCAGTGGGCTTGTTTACTGCTGCTTACACTCGAAGAGGAAAATAGCAAAGTATATATACACACATATATACACATACAAGCCACATACAAGCCTTTAGATGTTAGAATGCTGGGGGAAAGATTATGTTTGGAAATCCACTGGGCTAATAAACTCCTACACATGGCTGTAGGTCCACAGCTTTAATTAACTCTTGTTACAAAAAAGTGGGTCAAAGATGCAATGATAGTGCTGCGCTTGATAGCTTAAAATCTAAGTTCTTCAAATCAGCCATAATCAGAAACCATCGCTACTGTGGGACACTCTATTCAAGAAATCGTTACTGGCCTGAACAGTCAGGTCTTTTCACATTGGATGGCATCAACTGAGCATGACTGCAACATGATGCGACGGCACAATTCTTGCTCTTTTCTGAATGGGTTTTTACCGAGACTAGCATCAATCTTACACTATACTATTTTAGAGCACATGACACAGCCCAAAGCAGCTGGAAAAACAAGCACTTGCAGGACACTGCTTCAAACTAAAAGCTTCATGAATTTTATGAATTGCATTGGTTGGATGGCATAGCGATTTGTGATAACACAAACCGGTATGAATCCTGACAGTAATGATTAAAGACTAAGGATGTATGCAGGCATTTCAAAGGAAATGCTGCAGAGTAAACATGTAATTCGGACAACTGTCCACTATTAGGAATTCGATTGGACAGCTCTGCATGCTGTGGACCAAATTTGCACTTTGATGTAGGACTTGGATTTTACCGATTTTGCCAGACAGCTAAAGCTGTAAATTGCACTGCGCATGTGGGATGTAGTAACTCTAGGAGACTAGGAGACATGAGGCACGTGACAGTGGACAGGACGACGGCGACAGCAGAACAGACACTGGCAGACATCAGAAGAGTTATAAGCATGGAGGGGTCTGGTACCATGGCTTGCAGCAAAACACCAACCTTGTTTTCCCTTTCCGACAAACACTGTCCAGTGATGCTTCCCTTCAGGGATCTGACCACAATGTAGAATCCAAAAGTATTTGGGTCATTTGGCTCAACATGAATAATCGATGGTACAAGTCTACCCTCCATGTGGCCACCTTCCACAACCTTGAGTGAGAAATCTAGAGATTTCTAGTCAAGAAAAATGAAATTTGTTTAAGTGTGACACTACTTATGGTCGATTTTAAACAGAGCGTGCTGACAGACCAGAGCTGTCACATGGAAAAACGGAATCATAGAATGACCGGGTTTGAACTCGCAAAGTTTATGTACAATGCAACTTGAAGGGTAACGCGTAACGGAACAATGAATCCCTTTTAAGAAATGTCCAGAGATGAGATTTGTTTGAACACATTTAATGACAAGCAGAAAGTCATCTGCAGCGATGCAGCGGTACATTCCCTAGTCCCCACCCCCCATCCCACTGCCCCCCCCAACCGTCGGCTCTTTTGCAGAGAATATTACAGAGATTAAAAACAGACCGAAATCGCATCCCTGGTGGTCCTTTCAATAACCAGGAGACCGAGAGCCTCTTGCCAGTTCTGGTCTCTGGACTTGCCTGCTTCTCATTTGGTTACAGGAACCAAGCATTTGTGGGCAGCCAAACTTCATTTCATGTCCTCAATAGAAAGGCATACACTCGTCATCACTTGAAAACATGAGGCTCTTTAATTAAGTTGTGAGCAAGGACGCTCTCACTTTCCCCTTCAGCTCTCCCACTTTAAAATCCTTAGCCCAACGATAAGCACCGCCTTTACAATCCAAAATCAAATGGACTGGGTTTATATCGTTACTTCATCAGAACACAGTGAAGCCCTCTTCAGTGCGGACTTTACCGACTTCATCATCGCGCAGCGGCACCCTGGTGAGGGAGGTCGGCAAGCACTGCCACCAAAACCCTGCCAGTAATATGCTTCACAACTACCATACAGGAAAAGGAAGATATTAATTAGGCAATTAAAGCTGGGGGTAGTCTTAAGAGGTCAGACAAATGAGTTGACCTCTAGAGCAATGTTGGGTCAACATTGTACTAAACCATGAACTCAGGGCCGACACTATTGACTGGCTAAGTGATTCACTAAGCAAACAAAACAAAACAAAAAACATAATATTAAAAAAAAAGAAATAAAATAACTGAAAAGTCGTTATCTGCTGAAAAAGTAAGTTTGCCCTGGCTTCAGTAACTGGTAATGCCCCCTTTGGCAGAAAAACTTTATGCAAGTGTTACCTAAAACTGTCTACCAGCCTCTGACATCTACTTTTTGCCCATTCCTCCACAAGGAATTCCTTTAACTGTGCAATGTTTGAGTAATTTCTCACATGTACAGCCTTTCTCACATCAATGGGATTTAGATTTGGGGTTTGACTTGCCCATTCCACACCCCTCAATTTCTTCCCTTTGCGCCATTCCTGGTTCATTTCCTTATATGTTTAGGATCATTATCTTGTTGGAAGGTCCACTTCTTCAGTTTCTACAGTTGGTATCTCGCCAAGCAATCTATAATATCCAATTCCTCTAATCTATGCTCTTTAAATGCCCAGAATACAATGATAACAGCAAAACAAGCAAGCTAGTGAATCACTGTCTTTAGCTAAAGGAACCATTTTCAACCTGCAAGAAGTGATTATATATTTTCAATTGGAGTTTTTTGGGGAATTAATCACGCTAATTTATGCTACATCCATAGGCTAAATTCAAGCTTGTTGTCCATCATACAATATTTATGAGTGCATCAAACTCAGGCTGTTTCCACATTAATGCAACAAACTCAGCCCAACCCACACTTAGCCCAAAATCTCTCATGATGGTCCAGAGACGTTCTCATCACACAATCTTCGCTATACCGAGAGTAATAAAAATGGACACATTTGGCTACGTTCAATTAATGCAACTGTGCTACATTTACAGTCTGTGTGACGTGCTCTGTCACCATATGATAAACATTCTCAACTGACTGTGTCAACAACAACATGAAGTGTCCACCTGGTCACACAGTATTGAGGCTGAGATTCTATTTGTGCAACTACGCTGGGTAGCTAAATAGCAGGTTCTCTCCAGCATCCAAAGCCCCGGTGTGATCCGGCAGGCTGCTGCACTGCAGGGAGCTGGTGCAGGCGTACGATGGGAAGGAGCAGACTGTTAGTATCTTGTCTGTCACCTGCTGTGTGTCACCAGGCTCCTGTCATTTCCTCCCATTCATTTTTCACAGGCGCTCAACACTTAGATTCACACTCGCCTCCATATACTCCCCCCATACTGTCTCTTTGGGAAGTCAGGAGGAAGACTAAAAGACTGGCGCTGGCACTACTAGATACTGGGATCTGTTCATCATCCAAAATTTATATAACCCATTTTTTCCTGCTCCTGAGAATGGGCTGTCAGTAGGTGCTGAAGTTTCATGAACTCCATTTAAAAAGCTCTTACTTTCAAATTTAATCACTGCGTGGCAGACATCAGCTCATCTGGGATATGGACGGCATACAGGGACCATAATATTTCTGAGATAACGCAGGCAGTAACCGCTGTATAAAAGTTATATAATAATAATAATAATAATAATAATAATAACAACAACAATAACAATAATAAACTAAGCAGCCTGATTTGTCAAGGCCATCAACCCACTAGCTCCAGCAAACATAACATGCTGTCTTGTTCAATTACAATCCGAGAGGGTCATGTTTCAATACGTCTGTTATGTTCCTAAC